>PVJX010030265.1:0-22183 GCA_004027295.1 Dolichotis patagonum
CCCATATGACAAAGCCTAAGAATCCAATAGATATTATAGCTCATACTATACCCATATAAGCAAAAGATTCTTTCTTGCCAGAGTAGTATGTAATGATATGTGAGATTATACCAACCTAGTTATAATAGAGTGATTATTATGGTAGTAGTTATAAGTGGTCAGATGTTTCAGGTGTGGCTTAGAGTTGATGTGATTGTGTTGTTGTATATGAGGAATGCAGAAAATATAGAAGCTTTAGTAGGGCGTAGGTAATGAAATTTACTAGTCAATTGATGGGTTGCAGATTAGAATATCTGCTATTCAATCTACATGGGTAATTGATGAGTATGTTAGGATTTTTCATAGTTGTATTTGATTAAGTCTCCCTCACCCTCCTAGTAGAATAGATGTGATGGCTGATATGAGGATTAAGGGTTGGTTAATTAGGGAAGAAGACTGAAAAAATTAGTTAATGGGGCAATTTTTTATCATGTTAATAGGATAAGTCCTGATAGTAGTGTGATGCCTTGGGAGACTTCTGGAACTCAGAAGTGGAAGGGTGCTAGGACTAATTTTATTGTTAGAGATAAGACTAATAGAAATGAAATTACTTGATTTTGAGAGTGGAAAATGGCTCATTGACCTGAATATGTTATAATTAGAATAATTGAAAATAGTAGGATTATTGATGCTGAATCCTGAGTTAAGAAGTATTTAGTTGCTGCTTCTGTGGATTGGGGGTTGAGTTTAATTATTATAATTAGAATTATGGCTAATATGATTCTTTCTAGGCCAATTCATATGAGTAGCCAGTGTGAGCTGAGTAGGGTGATTAATGTTCCTAGAACAAGAGAAATGTAGATCACAGCTGTTGTAATAAGGTTAATTAGTATGGGAAGAATATGAACCAGCATTTTCAGAGTATGGGCCTGATAGCTCATTTAGATGACCTTACTGTTAGAGTGTAACATAAAGGTAGAACAGAGAGTTTTGAGTTCTTTGGAGTAGGTTCAAGCCATAAGATTCTAGAAATAAGGGGATTTAAAAACGTATGATTTACTCTATAAAAGTAATTCTTTTTTCAGTCATATTTCTAGGTCTTTTCCAGTGGGATGCCTGATAACAAGATTGTTAAGGAGATGTGTCAAATGCCAGTGTGAGTAGGAGGTACATTTTTCATATTATGTGTATAAGTTGGTCTTATCAAAATCAAGGCTACAAGGCTCATATCCATAAGAATACAATTGTTAGGATAAGGGTTTTTAGTGTGAATTTTATTGTGTGAATTTCAGGAGAGGTAATTGTTGGTGCAGTGTCAAAGAACATAATAGTTGTGAGAGCATTATTATAATAAGGTTTATGTATTTTTCCATGAAGGACAGCATGAAGGGACCTGCAGAATATACTATGCTAATTCCTGGTGCTAGCTGTGATTCACCTTCTGTTAGGTCAAATGGGGCTCTGTTAGTTTCTGCTAAAGTTGAGATGAATCATATTTCTAAGAGTCATATAGAGAGAAATAGGTGTGTGTTTTTGAGTTTCTATTAGATTTACTAATGAGAATGATCCATTTAGGAGTAGGACTGAGAGGAAGATGATAGCTAGGGTGACTTCATAGGAAATGCTTTGGGTTACTGCTTGAAGTGCTCCAATTAGAGCATATTTGGAGTTAGATGCTCATCCTGACCATAAGATGGTGTGTGCAGCAAGGCTTGATGTTGCTAGGATAAATAAAACTCCTAGGTTTATGTTTTTTAATGGATATAGCATGGGGATTGGAATTCATTTGGATAGAGCAAGTGTAAGGGCTAGATTTGGGCCTATTATAAAGGGTAATACTGAGGAGGTAGATGGGTGAAGGGGCTCCTTGATGTATTGTTTTAGGGCATCTGCGATTGTTTATAAGATTCCATGGGATCTGACCATGTTTGGTCTCTTAGGTAATTATATATAGTCAAGGTTTTTTCATCCTTGCCAAGTAGGATAGAAATAATGAATAAAAAGAAGTTGATTATGAGCATAAGTGATAAGGAGAGGAATTGAATCTCTGAGTGTAGTTTTAAGTTTTATGTAATTTATCAGAATCTAACACCTTAACAAACCCTTTTCTCAGGTTGTGGTTGGGGAAATTATAAGATTTATATGATATCATATTATGGCTATTGAGACAAAGTTGCTTTATTGGCCTCATTTTTCATACTGAGAGAAATCATTAACAGATAGAAACCAACCTGGATTACTCTGGTGTGAACTCAGATCACATGGGACTATTAACTGTTGAATAAACAAACCTTCAATAGAAGCTGTAGCTTTAGGATGTCCTGATGCAACACTGAGGTCATAAACACTATTGTCAATATGGAATAGGATTGTGTTGTTATCCCTAGGGTAACTTGGTTGGCTGATCAAAGATTTTTGGGTCAATTTGTTATAGCAAACTTTGACTTGTCATATCTAGGTTAACATGATTTGGAGGATTTCTTATTATCTGAGGTCATGCCAAACAAAATTATTAATTTAGGTCTTGTGTTTTATGTCCTTGTTGACATAGGGTGTCTGAGAGTAAATTAATAAATTAAAGCTCCATAAGGTCTTCTTGTCTTACTGGATCATTCCTGCCTCTCCACACATAGGTCAATTTTATTGACAGAAAGCAAATGACAGTTACAAAATACTTGAAACTAAGTCATTGAGACATACATTTGTAATTATTTATATTTTCTTTCTTTTAGGTTGCAAGACAATTTATTGTATGCATTGTTAGATTATCTAATTTGGAAAGCAGTCATATGCTTGGGGCATTAAGAAGGGAAAAACCTTAAAATGCATTATTTTAAAATTAGTAAAATAATTATTTTGTTTCTTTATTTTATTATTTTGAAGGTAAGAAAAATACAACAGAACAAGACAGAACAAAGCCAACTGAGTCAGTGCAGTGACTTTGGTACAGAACTTCACAGCAACTTACCAGGATAACATTAATAGGTACCATAGTATATCTCATTGTCATCACAATAGTTGTCTAGTCAATTAAGTATAGCAAAATTAAACCAAAGACTGAACATTATAAAATCAATCAAAAGAGAATATTGAATAGAGTAAAGCAATTTATCACAATGAAAACAAAACAAAAAACAATACTTGTTTTCAAAGAGAAGATAGAGGAGACCCCCATATTTGCTATGTTGCATACAGTCAACCTGCCAAGAGATGCTCAGACTTCTGTCCCCAGTTGCTAATGAGGGCACGGGGAGGATTGGAATGTTTGATTCTAAGCCCACACACCGGTAGGCTCAAGAGACACTACTAGGTCTCCTCCTGGCTCATGCCAGAAGATGGCGCTTACCAAGAGGGCAGGTGAATTGCTTCTTTGTGCAGGCTCCTAGGTTCCACCATGGCCATGGACAGATCTTGGGCCAATCTCTCAATTATTTATATTTTCAGAAAGTAAGAAATTAACTTTTGGATGGTCTCCCTTGTAGGAAAAGCAGCTAATCAGGAGAAGGTGGGATGGTTCCTACACAGCCAGAAAGTCAGCTATTGACACCAGAGAGATATGCACTACAAATTTTTTCACACAGCATTTAATAATAAAATTTCCAATTTTCTTTCAGTTTCTTTAAAGAGGAGGAGAATAGGGAAGAGAAATAAAACTAGAAAGAGCTTAAATGCCAATACTCATTTCCCACAGTATCTAAGGACTATAGTTCATGTCAAGATAAATGAATGCTGATTGAATTATTTTTCCTGTATCAATAGTGTCAGCCTGCTTGAGGGGCCCAAAGGAGATTTTCATAGTGAAGATGCAAGGATAAAGAACACATGTATGCAAAACATCAGCAACTGCCAGGGAGTTACCTCAGTAGCAAAAAAGTGCAAGGCTGTGAGTTTGATTTCTGGTACCAAAAAAAAAAAAAAAAGCACAGAAGAGACAAGGACAGTGAGAATATCCTGCATTTTTATTGTGTAATTCTTTTTTTAGACCCACTGTAACTTTTATTTATTTTTCATTTTTATTGTTAATCAAAACAGGAAAAATGATAGAAATAATATGGAATTTCAAAAAAAAATGTTACTACCTCATATTTACATTCTTTCACTGTGCCATAACCAGTACATGAGTGTTTAACTGTCCTAAGTCATGATTACATCACTGTATGCCACTGTGGAGTTGTGAAAGACAAAGGGTTCATATCTCTGGATGTTGCTAGATATCCCTCAGCTTTGAAAAAGTCTGAGTGTTTCCAAACAAACACCAATAGTGATTGTGCAAAAGTCAGAACTGTCAGAATATCCATCTTCCAGATGGAATCTTCTCTTTCTTGTTTTTTCCTCCACTCCTCACTTTCAGGAGAGGATAAAATGGTGTATTCTGTTCTTGCAAACAGTAAGTGCTAACATTGAGAGCTTTTTTTTGAGACTTGTAGGAATGGTGAGACATTTTTGTGAACACCCATGTTTTACTACAGTTGGAAGGACTAATTTTGCTTTCCTCAGCATGAATTACTTTGGAATACACAAATTAATACTGCATCCCTATTTCTTTTCCCTTTTCTTAAAAGTTATCATTTTTCTCCTCCTTTTGCTCTACAAGCTTGATGACTGGTCTGCTCCTTCAGAAGAAGGAAGTTTCTTGTATTACCACTGTTGGGATCTGCAGACTAGTGCCTAAGATTGCATGTCCTTGTCACTAACCAATGCAAAGAGAGCACAGATATGTGTCACATGATTTTCCTTGGGTACAGCAGCCAGAATCATAAGTCCTTTACTTCTCCCATCCCCTAAGTTACTTTGTGTCATTTTGTACCTGAGATTTCTGTTCCTTGGATGAGCCTGAAGTCATTAGGTCACAATAAAAATTTTGCAAGGCTTTTGTCTCTCTGATGTGGAAAAATAAAGGAAACAAAAATGTACAAAGCAGTATTAAAATTTACTTACATAAATGAGGGTGGGAGAGATAAACAGTAATTTGAGAAGTTGGGTACCCAGTGCTAGGTGATGCTGAGAAAGGCCAGGAATTCTATATTTATGGAATTGAGGTCATGATTCTTCCCTCTGGGTACAGCCACACTCCACATGTTGGTCTGTCTCTTTCTTGGAGATTTGGTACCAGTTGGGGATAAACATTGCAACAATTAAGGTGGAAAATTAACATTGTTTAGATTTCTGATTGCCTCTAGGTTATATTGTCAGAACTTTGCTAAAGTTACTCTTCCTCCTAAATTCTAAAAATCCTGTCTCCTTTACCTGACCTGAGGAAGAGGTCCCATCCATCCCTAGAGAGACACAATTCAATGTTTCCTAATAGTAGAGTGAAAGTTCCACAAATTTCCTTGTCTAGGCACAGTTCAATGGCAGCAACTGTGACAACTTCTTTGAAAATTATATAGGCAAATGGGATCTTTGCACTGCCTCAGATACTTGCATGGGGGCCTGAAGAAAGCACATTGCATGGAAAACAGAGACTAGTAGGCTTTAGCCACCAAGTGAGGGTGTGATATCACCATGGCCTTCCACTCAGGAGTCTCCAGGATGTCAGAAACATAATAATTGATGAAATCCACTGTCCCAATTTTCCGTTGATGTGCACTGTGGAGATCAGCCAAGATGAGGATTTCTACAGCATTCTCCACAGAGAGGTTGCTGCAGAGGTGTTTCTCACACATGAGCTTCAGGTGCTCCAGGCCTTACCTGTCTGCAGCTGCCAGCAGATCAGGTGCCATTCTGCTGAGGTTTGGTGCCTTTCCAGTGTAGATGAAGAATATCATTTCCTTGAAAACTTCAGGTTCCTTGTCACTGATTTCAACTCAATTGGTTTTTGCTGTCTTGTGTTTGTTGTTCAAACATGGCACTGAAACCTGGAGAGCAAGTTGCTAAAATGGCTTTGCGAGTATGGAATTATGGCCAGCTACACACAAGCAACACTCTGTGAACCAGGAATTCTTCCACAGCCCTCCTTGATCCTCTGCAAACAAGCACTCAGGATCCTTCACCATATTTATGATATTCTGACTGGAAAGTTGGTGGAGTCTTGTGTCACTTTGACCTTGCAGAAGAAGGTAAGCTTGTCATTGAGGAGACTAAAAAGTCTCCTTTCTGCTGGGTGTGGTGTTGTATGCCTGTAATCCCAGCACTGAGGAAGGCGAGGCAGCAGAATTGCTAACACCTTGAGGACAGCTGAAACTAGGAGGCAAGACCCTGTCTTATGAAAACTAAATTTTTAAAAAAGAAATCTCATTTTCAATGATGCTAAATGACACCATGGATTTTGTATCATTTTTGATGATACTGTGAATTGAACCTGAAAATTTTCCTCTGAGTTATATACCTGCTGCTCTTAATTTTTTTAAAGAGACTTTTATGAATTCAACACACTTTCAAATCAGAGATGAAACTTACAGCCCTCCTGCTGATGCTCCACTAATGCTGGGATTACTAAAGGACACCAGCATATCCTGCCTGGTCAAGAGGTTTTCTAACTATACCTGCCCTTTGCTTTTAACATTATGAAGCACTCCAAGGCTGTGACACAAGTATCAGGAATGACCTACGAAGCAATTAGGCCCTCTGAAAATGTATGATCATTGTGATATTGGTCTAATTATGGTCCTTAGTTTTTAGCTCCATCTTCAGCTTACAGTAACATATTCTACTCCACTGAGAATTTGTAGCACAAAGTTTAGCAACCTTGCTGAGGATGAGACAGAAAAACTGAGTAGTTGTCTCTTTTGTCCCTACTCTGACCATGGGAATTTGTGATTTGGTCAGCAGCAGTCTTCCTCAGTCTTGCTAACACTTCACTGGGAAAATTCCTTTCAATATCCTCTGGGGTTACCATCCTCCACTCCAACATGAGTGCAGATAGTCCTAGCTGTGTAACTTCCCCACTCTAGGCACTTTGGTTGATACTTTTGTATTTGAGAAGGTACAGGGCACCTAGGAATAACTAAAGTCATGAGGGAAGACACAATGTGATAGATAGAACCAATGGAAATAGAAGAATAGAAGCTTGGTAGGAATTCTAAGAAGGACAGTATTAAATCAGCAATAGCTGTCATAATGTTTTGTTTTCTTCAAAACAGCTGTTCATAACATCACATATAATAAAGCCAAACAAAACAGGATAAAACCATTCCAACTGATGAATGAAAACATTGAAATTACAATTTTCCCTTCTTTACCTTAGAACACATATATAATTGAAAGGTCACTAGGTTCATGTCACATCACCAATGTTTTGACTGAGTGCCTTTTTAGTATCTTTCATGAAGGAAGCTATCCCTGCATGAAGTTGGAGTTGCAACTAGTGGCAGGGCATATGTGGATAACAAACACAACATATTATTGCCCACAAGGGAGATGTTCTCCTTTTATAGCCTAGTTAAGTCCAATATAGTGCACTTATGTGTGCTCAATGGTGTCTTTCCAAGAATGCCACCTGAATTCATTAAGAGGGACTGTTCTTATTTGTCAACTGATGTCATCAAAGTTTAGCAGCAGGAAGAGGAGCAGTAAAGGAGTAGCTTGGGTTGCAATCCTAAAGTGCAATCTAAGGAGTCTTAATCATGGTAGCCCAGGGAAAGTCATTTTAAATTATTGATTATTTAGTTCAATAAAAACAAGTAGGTAGAAAGTAACAAAAGCAACCTTCTCTGTAATCCCACACTCCTCTATGGCCACAATCCAGAGCGCAACAACAAACAGTAGACCACCAGGAGGAAAAAGACCAAGAATGCAATAGGAGAGAAGCATAATGACATTACTAATAGTCCTGTATATGATGTCGGCTCCATGTCGGCTCCATGTTGATTCATCAGCTTCTGTGACTAAGTCATTTCTTTAGATACCTTACCTCCTCATTAGGTGTTTAGGGGAGCTGTGTCATTGTGATGGGCTTTTCAGGCTTCAACGGGATACATACCCTTCTTCATGTGCTTTAGTCTCTGTGAACATCGCAGTAGACAGAGTTTGACTTGGGGCAATGTCCCAAGTGATGATGGTGATTCAGAAATTGTCTGCATTCCAGGTGTCCACTTCACATCCCCAGAAAGGTGAATCCCTGTCATACAACCTGCAAGTTTTAAAGCAGCGGAGGTGATTATTATGAATTCAGGAGGCCCCTGTCACCATGGCTCGAGGGACTGTTTTTTCCAAGCTTTAAATAGATTTTGTTACCAGGTTTGAACACATGGACAAGAGAATGCATAAGAAGAGAGTGTCACAGCAGCACAGTTTGCTGAAGATCTCTTACAGCTTGATGAATGCCTTATGTATGCAGGATACAGATGGATTCACATTTGGTTGCCTCTCCTGAATCAGCAGCACCTTTTTGGGGAGACTCCAAATACACAGTTTTAACCAGGGAGGAGGCACTCAAAGCTTTCATATCTAGGAATATATATATGGAAACTGATCTGGATACCCTGGATTTCTGATAACTATGTTCTATACCTTATCAGCTCTCTGAAGGTCGAATATTACCTGGTCACCTTCTGAACCCAAGGGCAGGTCATTTAGATTTTCAAGATATCATGAGTTTCCTTTTCCTCCTCTTCACCTTATACTCTCTTCCACATGTGAATCTATCAAAACTACTTACCATGCACCCCAATATGGTTGGATTACTTCCAGTGGACCCCATCATGGCTTTAGTTAACAGACGCCCACAAAATGTGTAGACTGTCAAGGTGAGTACTTTAACTCTTCCTTATTACTCCACCAGACCTGTTAGAAACAAAAAGGAAAAAGCCAAGGTTAGCAAGGCTTCAATGGATGGAACCAGTGTCCACTGCTAGTGCTTCATTAGAATCACATAGTTTGATATGGAGAAAGAAGAAAAGAAAGACACACATCCCATGGAGAATCTCCATCACACCTCAAACTTTGGAGCAAATTCAGGCTAGTTTACTGAAAAATAGTAAAAACAAACAAACAAACAAAAAAAACCCACCATGGCTGTTCTACTATGCTCCTACTGTGTTCAGAAAAGTACTGGTAACAGAGATAAAAACAAATTCCCAAGTAATCCAAGTGACAATTACATAACTAAGAAAACAAAACCAAATTAGAAGCTCTTTTTTTGGTCAGTGGGGTAGGTACTCAGTTGTTTGTGTCTCTTGCCATAGTCCTGTGCTCCCTCAGCTGCAATTGGGAGGCCGACTGAACTCATCCAGGACATCCTATGTCCTGGTACTTGCCATTGTGATCCCTTTCAAAGGAGGGTATCTGTGTGGGCAGCTTCACTGAGAGCTTTCAGAATATTAAGGAGTTCTGAAGAAATTAACCCATATGACACTGAATTTCAGAAACAAGTCAGTTTAATTCAAACTGCAGTAGTCCATCAGTGAGCCACTGAAAGTGCTAGCTACTCACTGCTCACTGCCATGATTCCTTTATATACTTTTGTTATGGACTGTGGAATAAAGTCACAAGCTCAGGGAGTTTCCATGGGTACCACATTTTCAGCATTATCATTGAATTGGAATGTTAGAATATCTTATACATCTGGTTAATTGGCACGCAGAATGAGGGCACAAGGTAGTTTGTTACTTTTAAAGGAACACACTGGTTTTCCTTCCCATAATTTCTATGGTTAATTAAACGAGAGGAGAAGATATTTTTGTATAACATCAAAGTTAATACACTGTTTTATGTCTAAGGGCTAAGTAATATCTGAAATGTAATGTATAAGACATAAAATAAGTGAAGTTTTCAACACTAGTGTTTCAGGGATTTCAAAAGGGAAAGAGAGAAGAGAAAAGAAAAGTGAGAGTTACAAATGTCCTCACATTATGGCTTACAAAAAGTTTGTCTGCATATTACTGATGTACAAAGACCTTGCCTCTGATTAACATTATGGACTATTTGATCTGGCAAAAGAAGTTCCAAGGCTGTCCAGTGTTGACTCACTGACAGGGATATTGTTGGGTCAATCAGTGAAATTTATATAGTGAATCAAGAGAGAACAATTGAACACAATGATGTAAAACATTGTGAATATCTGGGAATATAGCTTAGTGCATGCCTGCCCAATAAGCACCAAGACCTGAGTTCAGTCCTTGTTACAAACAAAATAAATAAATAAAAATAAAAATAAATTAAAAAATAAAAACACTATGATTTTGGTCATAAAACAGCTGTACTAAGGCTTGAGATGGTCAAGATTGAGCTGAGATATGGACTGTTGAGAAGGAACAAAGAATATAAAAGATGGTCTGAGGGCACCACAGGAAAGCTCTTGTCTCCAATCATTTTGGCCTCAGAATGGCAGAAGTGAAAGAATTTGCTTTGAGGTGAAAACTGTAGCGCATCATGCTCCAGGATGGTAGTAGTCACATGAGATTCAAAAATGCAGGCAAAAACACTAGTTCCAGAATGGTGGCTGCATAGTGAATCTGGTCCTCACAATCAAGTATAGAGTGCTCATGAATACAGACATTACATCCCTACCATCAGGAGAGGAGAAAGCTTGGCTACTTCATCAACTGGTAGGAAACATTGGCAGCATCCACTTGTGCTGGCTTTAGGTGCATATAAAAAGCAAAAGTTCTGAGGTTGGAAAATAAGATGGTCAGTGTGCCCCTGAGAGGGCAATGTGTGAAGCTTTTAAGGTGAAGGCAAAAGTGCAATGGGTTTCTCACAAGTGAGGAAGAGCCAGTAGCATGAAGTGTCTAAAATTTTTTTTAGTTCATTTTAAAGAGAATGAAACAAAAGAGGACAGAACAAAGCAGATGAGAACAGAACAATGTAAGCAACACAGCAATTCACAACACACAACTGGATATTAACAGTAGCTACCATAATATCTCTTTCTTTGAAATAGTTGAGCATCTCTTCACACACAATAATAATAAACATAACAAAATACTATAAACCATTCAAGAGAATTAAAGTATTACAGGGTATACTGAACCAAATAAAAGAAAATGAACAATGGCTACTATAATATCTCATTTTTCATGAAAAATTTGTTTATACTATCACATATATTAAAATCCAATATGATACAATATGATAGAACCAATGGTAATAGAAGAACAAAAGCATGGTAGCACTTCAAAGCAAGTCAATATTAAACCAGCAATGGATGCCATAATATCTTGTTTTCTTCAAAGTAGCTGTTCATACCATCACACATAATAAAAGACAAAGGTGAAGGTAAAAATCTTGAAGACATATGGGTAGGTAGAGAATTCAGGAACAAGGATCAAACCACATGGGAAATATTTCCCAGAATCAATCACTGGGATCACATCTTATTAAAGAGTTTCTGCATATTGAAAGAAATCATCAGTGGAGTGAAAAGAAAACCAACAAATGGGGAAAAAAACTTAGTCAGCTGTCCATCAGACAAAGAACTTCTGTCTAGAACATACAAAGAATTAAAAAAAAGTCAGACCCTCAAAATTCAAAGACCCAGTCCAAAAATGGGCATCCAAGATGAATACACAGTTCTCAGATGAAGAAATACAAATGGCAAATAAACACATAAAAAAGTGTTCAGCATCATTGGTCATTAGGGAAATGCAAATTAAAACTACACTGAGATTCCATCTCACTACAGAAAGAATGGCCAGGATAAAGAAAACTACCAACAATAAGTGCTGGAGAGGCTGTGGGGAAAAAGAAACTCTTCTGCACTGTTGGTGGGAGTGTAGACTGGTGCAACAACTGTGGAGGTCAGTTTGCAGATTCCTCAAAAAGCTGGGTTTGGAAGTCCCATTTGACCCAGCTATTCCACTTCTAGGCATATTCACAGAAGAATTGAAAACATCATACCACAGTGATATATGTGCACTCATATTTATAGCAGCACAATTTGTTATAGCCAGATCTTGTAGACAACCTAAGTTACCCATCAACTGAGGAATAGATAAAAAAAATTTGTCTAAGGAATCTTGCACAGAGTGAGCTAATCCAGTTTAAGAGAGAATCCATGAGAATTAGCACCAACCGAAGTCTTGTAGTGTTGGAGTTATCCATTCCCTTTGGAACTCTCAGCTTACCACAAATAGGACATTCCACGTGGAAGTTCAATATTTAATGTTTGTCCTAGTAGATTTTGGGCTCTTATGGTACCATTCAATCATAGCTTCTTGTTTGTACCCTTTGTAATGATAATGTTTCTTGCACCTCTGAATATTGGATGGTTCAAATTTATTTTCATTTCCCTTATAATAGGTAACAACTAAAAGTCTCTTTTCCATTAGTTTTCAGAGGAGAACTGGGGCTTGGGTTTTCCAGCAATGCTGAGACTGTTAGTCTTTTTCAACTCTTGGAGATGGACTAAATGTCTTTTGCATAAATTATGTGCATGAGGTTTGGGCATCAGCAGCAGATTGTGAAGCTTTGACTCTGTATATCTCTTCAAATATTCATGCAGCTATGGGTATGAGCTTCCAGGGTTTGTGAATGCCTCATGGTCCAATGCTGGGCTTATGAATGTGAGGGGCAAACACCAGGGACTGTGGACTACATTAAAATTATGCAACAGAAAGGGTCTTCTCTCCATGATCCTCTCCTTTGCTCTTGTTCCTTGTGCTGTTTTGCATTGCCATGAACTGTTGTTGCTCTCAACAATGTGACACTCTGCCTTGGAGAAAGCTGATGCTAGGCTGAAACCTCCACCATGTTTGAGCTAAATAAACCTTCCCTTCTTTAATTTTGGGTGGGACACCAGGCATTCCATGGCCATCTGTAGCCAATTCCTTGGCAGTTTGGAGGCCCTGACCAACTGGGAAAGTTACCTTTGGAGCCTGGGGTTGGCTTGCAAAACTTTAAAGGAATTGAGGTAAAAGTCCTCCACCTCCTTCTTAAATGGGAGGTATGTGGTTTGGCAACTGAACACTCAACAGTTTTGGGCCCTATGATTTACATGGCCCAGGAACTCATCTAGGAGGATGAACTACAGGACATGACTCCTGATCTCCATTCAAAAGGGAAAGAGAGACTTACATCTAATGCAGGATTTACTGATAGTTGTAGACATGTCCCAACCCCACAGCAAACAGAAGCCACTGTCTAGTTCAGTACAGAAGCACTCCAGTTAGAAGCAAAAAGTGCAGTTCAAACCCATGAGAACAGTTTCTGGCAGTGTGGCTATGTGTGATTCATGAAGGAGTTCCCCTACATTTGTGCACATATATTTATTCTATTTGCAGTGGGCTGACACTTCAAAAGCTCAGGAGTAATAGATAGGGCACCATCTCTTGAGTTGTGCCAATATGCATTGAAACACATGGGAACATGGCCAAAAAGCTGAGGCTAGGCTATGGAGGATCAAGATATAAACCCCACCTGTCACTGTGAAGGGTCTTAACAGTTGCCTGGATAAAGGCACTGTAATGGTGGAATGCTAGAATCATTTCTTTGGAAAAATACTGACTTCTGTAGATGTTAGGAAAAGCATCTGTCCAGGGGCAAGGACCATAAACTTAGCCCTCCAGGTTGAAGTCCTCATTCAACATATGGCTTGATTCTTGAATGCTAAGTGCCAGGCTTTGCTGTTTCTTATGGATATAACTGTTCAAATGAAAGAAGTGTTTTCATAAAATCATATAATTCTTTATATGTTAATGAAAACACAAAGGTAATTGTGCCCAGTTAGAAATCAAATGTTACATATATATAATGGAGACCTTAGAGGAGGTAGAATTGGGGACCAACTAAGTTTTCTTTAAGGCCGGGGGAGATCTAAGGACATCTAAGGATTTGACCTCAGATGTTTAGCACAGGATAACAGTGGGATACAATTATGTAACAATGATAGTACAAGACACGAGCACTGATTAACATAGCATGCAAGAATGTAAATATAAGATAACTAGCTGTATAAGAATCATACAAAAAGACACAGGGTTTTGTTATGGCTCTCTGCTCTGTTCTATGCAGCCTGCAGTTGTTTCTGATGTATTGCACACATGAATTCTTTATCCTTGCGAAACTCACCCTTGAAAATCTTGCTTGGACTCCTGGAGTACACTGGCACAGAGAATGATATTATTCATTTTTGGAGAAAATGTTTAGTTGATTATATTTTCAGCTCAGAAAGACAAATATGCTAGTTCCCTACACACAATGTATGAATATGTACGAATGCAAAACTGCTACCCATGTATTTTAATCTCATTTTCTTTTGCATCTTTAGTGTCCTTATTTCTGAGTCACATAAACAGATGGGTCAATATTTCTAAAGCACACCATCATGACATCTTACAGGCTGTATTGCAGAAATAATGCCCAGTGTACTAAACACTAACAGTGTTCTCAGCATACTCTATGAAACCTGATACATTTATGTGGACATGGTAAGAAATCTTTACAATTTTTTCCCTTTTGGCAAACTTAACATCTTTTTTTTCATAATTCTAATAGCACCAATCAACATCATATTCAACTTTCATATCAGTACAATACCCAAAATGCATATTATCTGCCTTCCCTTAGTTATTTTTAGATTTGGAACAATCACTAAAATATAAGAAATTAGATATTAGATTTTGATATTTCAACATTCCAAAGATACTTTCTTGTGCAACAAATCATGTGTAACACGAAATAAGTTTCCTCTGTACAGCTCACTTTAAAACAATGAGAAACTGCATTCAAAGTTGAATTTAAAGGAAATTTACACTACCCAGGAAACTGAATAAATGTCAGCTTTGCAGGAAAACTTTGAACAGTTTTTCGTGTAATTTTGTGTGTCCTGGCTGGAAAGCCAGGCTTCCAGCATGACTGATGGAAAGTGGGAAATTGCTTTTGCCTCTAACACAGACCTAGGGCTCTGTTTCATTTAAATGGGCCAAAAATAGTTCAGGTTCTTGTGTAAATGTACAACAGAATTTCCTGACATGCTTAGAAATAAGTTGTTGTGTTTATTGAGAACATACAATGATAGCACCAAGAAGAGGCTGAATTGCAAGTGCAAAAGTGACAAGTAAAGGGAATTGAACCTTCATTGTTTCCAGCATACAGTAGTTAAGAATTCACACTCAGGTGTCTTCCATAAGGGTTGGACTCCTCTGATTCACATGCCTGCTATGGTTGTCAGATACATTTGACCACAGGTGCCTCCGATTGTGTTCAGACACCTCTAACTGCAGGAGTCTCCAATCCCTTGCTTACTATTGTCAATAAACTGTCAACTTGGAGATCACTACTTCCTAACTATAAACATAATCAGTCAGGTAGTGTTTTTATTGAATAAATTAAAGAGAATGGGTCACTCAATTTGTCTGTTTCTAAATATGCTAACACTTCCAGCACATGGACCTTCTGCAAAGTTCATTACTTTATGTGATAGTTCTATTCATGTAAATGTTGAAAAATGTAACAGGATGCCTTCATTTGGAGTTTGAGGATTTGTGACATGCAACTTTCTATGACACAGACATGTTGGTGCTTTAGCGGAACTTCCAGTGGGCTTTGATCAGATCATTAAATGTTTGCCAAGTGCATTTGGTAACTTCCTTGCTTTAAAGGACTATACATGATGAGAAATGCTTGTTTATCTTCTGCCATATTGTTACTTATGCATGAGCAAACAAACAGATGTTGTTTTCAAAATAATCTCCTGCTATTAATGTTTTACAGGCTTTAATCCTCTTATGACTGGGAGCACTACACACAGAGAAGGTTTTTCCTGGATATGTGACTGCCCTCAGCCATAAAGATTACAGAACTATGACACTGTGCTGAGGAAATGACCAAACATACACCAGCCCATCTTCTAATTCTCAGTGGCTGATCTCCTACTATTGCAAGACAGTCCACTTAGTCTTCATATCTGAATGTTCCCCCTTCAGCCACCTAACCTACTGTCCTTGCCTGCTTTCCTTCTAGAATTGAATGAGCATTTTTTGGGTAAATTTGTACTTTCAGTATCAACTCCATCTCAGCAATCCATCTGACACTAAGTCACTGTGAGAAAGATTTGTACTCTGAGAGGCTGGGACATCTTGTCCTGGTTCTGCACAATTTAGCCTTTAATCCACTCAGCTCCATTTCTTTCACCAGGTGAAATTTTCAATTTGTAAATTTTTTTCATTTGATTTAGTGAAATAAATGTGTAATTTTTAACTATTAGATTCTTTTTTTACGAAATAGTAATTATTTATATTCTAAAAAAAGAAAAATATTAACATTTGGGTGCTTTCTCCTGCAGGAAGATGAGTTAATCAGAAGAAACTGGGATGAATCCTACACAAGCAGCAAGTCAGGTATGGAGAGCTGAGAAATATGTGTTGCACTATTTTTCACATAGAATATAATAAAGAATTTCCATTTTTGCTGTTTTTCTTTTGTTATCCTTAAAAGGGAGGAGAGAATTGAAGTGAAATGAAACTAAAGGGATAGGGGTAGTGATTTAGCTCAGTGGAATAAGCACCTGCCTTGCAAGCATGTGGTTGTGAGTTTAATCCCCAGAACAACAAAAAAACTAAAGGGAGAAAGTACTATAAATCTTTTCCCCCACAATATCTAAAACCTAAAGTTCTTGCCAAGATATATGAGCAGTGAAGGAATTGTTTTTTCATTTTCAAAAATTTTAACCTGCTTGAGTGGCTGTACAGAAATATTCAGAGTGAGGATGCAAGGATAAGAGACACATGTACGTAAAAGCTCAGCAACAGCCAGTAATTTAGTTCAGCTGCACAAAAGCTTGCCTGGCAAGCCCTTGGTACTCCAAAACCAAACAAATAAACAAAAAAAACCAAGGAGAGGCAGAGTTAAAACATCTTGCATTTTTATTGTATAATTCTTATATAGGTGGTTTTTTCATATTTACATTCTTACAGAATGTCATAACTAGTAAATGAGTGTTCACCTGTGCTAAATCAGGATTAAATAACTATATCCCACTGTGCACATGGTCTGGACAGCTGGAGTCATATCCTTGGGTGCTCTTAGATACCTCTTAGGTTTAAAAGAGTCTGAGTGGTTCCAAACACCAATAGTGATTTTTGCAAAACTGAAGCCTTTTCAATGTAATCCCCTCCTGCCTCTTTTTTCCTTTACTCCTACATTTCAGGAGAGGATAATATGGTGTATCTTGTGCTTGCAAACAGTAAGTGCAAACAATGAAAGGCTTTTTGAGACTTGTAAAGTGATGAAGCATTTTTGCAAATACCCATGTTTTACTACAGTTATGAGGACTGTAGTAAATTTGATTCCCTCAACATGAAATCCACTGGAATACACACATTGATTCTGCATTTTCCCCCTTTGTTTTCCTTTTTTAAAAATCTGAACATTTTCCCCCACTTCTTGCTCCAGGAGCTTCATGATTACTGTGCTGCATCAAAGACAGACAGCATCTTGCACTACCTCTGTTGGGATGTACAGACTAGTGCCTAGAATGCAGGCTAGTTCCAGTCAGTCTTGGAAAGTGAGCACAGGGATGCATCACCGAGTTTTCCTAAGGTCCAAATGACCAAGTTCTGGGTCCTTTTTTCCTCCTATCCCATAAATTGCTTAGTACCATTATAAACCTGTGGTGTTTTATCCCTGGGTGGGCTCAGAATCATAAGTCTACCTCCAAAACTTTGCAGGCTTTTGACTAACAGATGTAGAAAAAGGGAAAGCAGTCAAACAACTGTGTAAAGTAAGATGCAAGTTTATTTACAGAAAAAGAGGGAGAGGTAAAAAGCCACTCTGAGCAGTGAGGGGCCCAGAGGTAGGTGATTCTGAGGAAAGCAAGTATCTTTTATTTATGATCCCTTCCCTGAGTGCAGCTTCACTTCATGTGTTTGTATGTCTCCCTGCTAGGTGTTTTGGTTTTAATTTGGAATAAACATTGAAACAATCAGGGTGGACAGTAAATAAAAGCCAGGTTTCTGATTGTCTCTAAACTATTCTCAAGACATTGCCAAAATTAAACTTCTCCTAAATTCTAAAGGTCCTATCTCCTTTTTCTGACCATAAGAGGGGGTTCCATCTATCACTGGAGAGGCAAAATTCAGAGTTTGCTTATAGCAGAGTGAAAGTTCAACAGATTGCCCTGTGTAGCTAGGGTTCAGTGGCAGCAAATGTAGCCACAGCTTTGAAAAGATATATGTAGCTTTAGGCCAAGAGGATCTTAATACTCTCTCAGGCAATTGCATTGGGGTGTAGGCAATTACATTGCATGGTGTTCAGAGACTGTTCAACTTCAGCCACCAAGTGAGGGTCTGACTCCACCATGGCCTTCCATTTGGAGGTCTCCCAGATGTCTGGAATATGATATCTGATGAAATGCATTGTACAAGTTTTCAACAGATACGCACTATAGAGATCCACAAAGATGAGGATTTCCACCGCATTCTCCATGGGGAAGTTGCTGCAGAGGGCGTTCTCACATAGGAGCTTCAGGAGATGTAGACCATACTTGTCTGCAGCTGCCAGCAGATCAGGTGCCATTCTGCTGAGGTTTGTTGCCTTTCCAGTGTAGATGAATGACATCATTTCCTTAAAAACTTCAGGCTCCATATCCTTGATTTCTACTCTATTAGTTTTGCTCTCTTGCATTTCATGTTGAAACATTGCACTGAAAACTGGAGAACGAGCTGATAACATGGCTTTGTGAGCCTGGAATTCCTGGCCAGCCACACACACACAACAGTCTGTGAACAAGGAACTCTTCCACAACCTTCCTAGATCCTCTGCCAAACAGCATTCAGGAACCTTCATCATATTCATGGTATTTTGGGAGGAAATAGTGCTGGAGTATTGTGCCACTTTAACCTCACAGAAGAAAGTAAGTGTGTCATTCGGGAGAAGTCCATTGTTGGCATCAAAAATAAATTGCCTAAGAATGAAATTTTTGAATCCCCAGTACTTACCTTGCACAAATTGATATGCTTGGTGACTGGCCATCTCATTGGTTTTCTCTCCTTTGGCATTCAGAACGTAAAATTTGAATTTTGCCAATACTTCTCTCATTGGACAGCTGATCAGTTTGAGATATAGGGAAAGGTAATCTTTGCTTTCTTCACTGACTCCTTTTGGGTATACTCGTAAGCACCACTTCAGTTTATCATTTTCTTCTGAAGAAAAGGTTGAACTTTTAATGCATTCACCCATTTGATTTGGGCACATGCTAAAGTTACTGATGGTCCACTGATAAGAGAATTTCACTACTTTGATGTCTGTGGTGTGTCTGCTGTCCACTACTGGCCCACTTAACATTTCTCTTGGAGATGGTGTCCAGACAACCCTTGAAATCAGTTGTATAAAAGTGAAACAAAGTTTTCCAAGTCACAGGATAAAGATTTCTTTCTTCCCCAGATGGTAGAATTTACACACTTTCAGTAGCTCCAAGACAAGTAGGGCAGGTGGTAGTCACAAAGTGGGGAGCCTATTGTGTAGATTAAAAAACAATTATTTATAAATTGATTGGCCAATATATGCTAGGATATTGTTGTAGCTTGGCATAACTGATGCAATTTTGTGCTCTTTATTTGATTAGTGTGCTCTATTTGCCCCATAATTGTGAAAAATTACTTGGAGTACAATTCCATGAGAAAAGCAAAATGTGCTGCACTCATAATAGAAAAATCAACCTGCTCAACAAAGAAGTAGGATGCAGGTGTCAACCAAAAATTAATGCAAGGTTCTAGCTAAATTGTTTCCAACAGGATGTCTCTTATGTGATTTTCATTTAAGAGTTCTGTAACTTTACAGTTCAGCAGCCCTCTGTGGGACTCTGAAACAGTGTCTATATGTGACTTCTTGCTGAGATCAGCTAATATAATTCCAAAATTATGAATCAGGCTGCTTGGATTCCTAGATTGTACACAAACCCACATCATTTGGCAGTCACTCAGGATCACAATTTAAGGATTTATATGATCCAAGCCTCTGTTTAAAGCAATTACACCTCATGGCGACTACAAAGAGATGTTCGTCACCACCAAGGAATCTGTGTCAAACACAAATCAAAATCTTGGATGCTAAATTCAGAACAGTACATCCAAATGCTTGCCAGGAAGGTTGTTGGGATGCCCCTTGGGCATCTTTAGAGATGCTGGATGCAACATTAAAGTCTCTGGGATTCATTCCCAGACCTGGCCTTGACTTTTTGGCCACAGGGTCAAATTAGTTACTGGTGTCAGTTTACAAAGCGACTTAGTCTCTGTCTTTGTTTCATTAATATTGTTTGTCACTGGTTTAGTGTTTGTTATGTGTGTCAGTGGGTCAGTCTCCTACTGCTTCTCTGTCCCCTGTAATGTATACTAACCATTTTCTGGAATTTGGTCAGAAAGCTTGTTCCTATGGTAAACCTGTTTACCCAGGGGAGCTCCAAAATTTTTGTGAATTTGAATGGTCTGCTTTCCAGTCCCTTGGCCTCCAGAAGACACTTTTAACCTCTCTTTGTGTCAACAGTTGTATCAGGTCATCTTCAGGACACCTGGACACCTCATCAACTTGTTTATATACAAACCTGGATCCAATTGGTTCTGGATCCCGCAAGTGGCTCCCCTCCTCCAGTCCCAAACACCATGCTAACATTGCAGTCACAATACCTGCCCTTCCAAAATCTTCCCCAGTTATTCCTCCTCCTCCCACTCCTCACCCTGGTCTCTTTCTGCACTGCACACTCTCCTTACCACTCTCCCCTTGAAGAACCTGACTGCCCTTTCCTTCTGAGTCCATCACACATTCGTAGTGGTGCCCCTTTTCTAGGGCTTGCACCCCAGGACCCTCCTCTCCAGACTCTTTCTGAACCCCTGGGCTCTCTTTTACCTCTCTATGAGGCTATCTCTAGGGCAGGGTTCCAAAGACCCTTCCTATGTCCCCTTCTTCACCAGTGATCTTTATAGCTGGAAACAACAAAAACTTCTGATTCTCTCAGAACCACCAAGGACTCATCTCCCTGCTCGTGTCTCTTTTCTTTATGCATCAGCCCACTTGGGACAACTGCCAACAGCCACTCCAGATTCTTTCCACTTCTGAGGAATGAGAATGCATCCACACCCTGGGATTCAAACTGGTCCCAGGACTAGATGGCCACTCTAGTTTCTACTCAGCTTGATTGGGCCTCATGTTTTCCTTCACTTGGCCCTGTTGGAATCCTGACAATTAACAAAGTAAGGAGGCTCTTGAATGGCATCACCATATTTTCCTGGGTGCTTTAAAAGCATCTGCTCAGTAGCCAGCTAATTTGTCAAAGATTTAAGAGGTAAGACACAGATGCATTTCAGCTCCATCTGTGTTCTCGGAAAGCCTCCTATAAACATATTTTATTTATACATCTATTGATCCTGAGGCATTTGAGAATAAATGCACCCTAAATATCAGATTTTTCTCCTAGTCACCCAAGATATTAGAAAAAAGCTTCAAAGTCTAGAAGGATTTGAATATAAAGTACTCTCAGAGTTAGTGGAGATAGACCAAAAGGTCCTCAACAACTGAGAAGATGCATGGAACTTAAACAAAAGGATGGCACAAGTCCTTCCTGCTCCAGGAGAAAAGGAAAATCACAGGACCAAATGTGACTCAAGGAACCCTCCTAAATCTAAAAGGACTCCACTAGCCAAAAACCACTAGCCTATTGTAAGAAAGAGGGTCACTGTGTAAAGGACTGTCCAGAGCTCCAGGAAAAGACCACCTCCACTGGAAAAGTCTTAATTCAGGACTGAGCCAGTCAGGGTTCATTTGGTCACCAATAACTCTCCTTAAGTCTCAATGTGGTGGGCCAAAAGATCAACTTCTTATTTGACACAGAGCCAGTTATTCAATCCTACAGCAGCTGGGGGGGGGGTCCCCAGTCCTAGACCAAGACAAGCATTCAAGGAGCAAGTGGAAGAATAAAGGCTTACCCATGGACTCACACCACTATTATGGACTTAATCAGAGGGTCCCTAACACATGTTTTCCTTGTTATGCCAGAATGTTATGCCCTTACTCCCTCATCAGACAACACTTGCTCCACAAGTTACAGGCTCAAATCATTTAAGAGGGAACAAACTTCTTAGTGACTCTTGAGTTCCATGGAAAGAGCAGAGATCACCAGGAAGCTAGCTCAGAGCTGACCACCATTCCTCTTCATTCTGTACTGTTTATTTTCCCCCTGACTGAAGGATAATTTTTATCTGGTAGACTCTCTTGTGGTAGAAACCCCTCCAATGTCATTGCTACAAGAATGGCAAAAGGAGATCCCTGGGGTCTGGGCAGACTGCAACTCACCAGTTCTCATAATCAACCAACCTCTGATTGAAGTCACCCTTAA
>PVJX010030266.1:0-19836 GCA_004027295.1 Dolichotis patagonum
AGGCAAGTATTCATATCTTGGAGCTACAGATTCATTGAACTTTCTGTGTGACAGATACTGGCAAGAGTTCATTTATCAACTGTACTTCACAGTTTGCCAAGCTAATTCGGGGTCATGACTGTTTAACCTTCAAAAGATCTGGATGTTCTTTTTCCCTAGGATACACAATTATTTTGATAAATGAAATTACGAATGTTTGAAGAATAACTGGGGGGATATTTACTTGTGATGGTATGTACAGGGCTCCTTTTTAAGAGAATCAATTTCCATATTAGTTGATGACCTCCGACTCATAAATAGCCTGTAGTTGGAAAGTAGATGGAAATTTCACACGCTAGTTCTGATTTTGTCCTGTTTCTATAAAGTTACCTAATTTTGGTTATCCAACTTTGTTGTACCATGCTTATTAATAGGTATCTTCTTTCCATTTTGACCTTACTACTTACAATAGTAATTATATATACCTTGCTGTGGACATTAAATTTTGAAAATACTGTCACTTTTCTATTCCACAGTTCTATAACTCATGTGAAGTTGATGAGATCAGTTTCAAATTGGTACCTTTTCCCATCAGCCCATGGTTATAGGATATAGTGATCACAAAGCTTCTGAAATGTGTGCCATTAAGTGGCATTTATTCTATATTGATTTGATAACGTATACTAATAAATAGTTACCTGAAAGATTATTTTGTCTCAAATACAAGTTTTAACTTTCATACCAGACTGAGCTTATATGTCCCTTTACCAGGAGCTAGAGGTTGTAACTGTTACGAACAAGATAGTACTTATGGTCAAATAGCTGATGAATGACACATATCTAGAACTATATCACTGTTTATTTTATAAAACAAATTTCTACCAATTTGTTTGTTTTGAGTTTTCCTGAAGACAGAATGAAGATAAGTATTTATGTGCAGTTTAAATTATTAGGATGGTTACTCCAGAAAGTTGAAAGGAAAGAAGAGAAAATAATCAGAGAAATAGTTAAAAGCTGATAGTGTATTATTGAGGTCTTACCAGGAGCAGCGGGGACCTAATTCACCACATCCTCAGGGGTGTTCAGAATGCTTCCCAGAAGCATTTCCCTGCAGGTGGGAAACTGAAATATTTATCCACAGCTCCCAGGACTCTGTAGTTGAGTTTTACCTGGAGGAGGTGTTATTTCTTTTGCTTTCTGGTCTGCACTTTCATGTTGACTGAAGCATCAAGGAAAGTCTGGAGGAGAAAAAGAAAATATATGTATTATCTGTACACTGCAAACAGATTCTCAGGGCAAAGTGAGTCTGAGTTTCAAATCAACAGGAAGCTGAAATAAAAAGTTATTTAATATAGTTGAATCTGATCTTTTGCACAGTAGTATACAATAGAAAAGTTTGTAATACAACAACAGTAACTCAAGAAAATACTGTAATCATAAGTTCTTTGTGAAGAATATTTTATTGATGAATTTGATCCAACTTAGACAACTGGAGAAACTTCAGCAAAAAGACTTAATTAATCAGATTCAATTAGAGATTCAAGACTAACAACAAGTTAAGAACAAAAGTGAAATTACACATAAATACTGTGTAATTCTGAAGATAGAGCTTATATAAGGAGCCAAGAATGTTTATTAGTATGAAAAAACAAATTGTAAGGGACAAAGAAAGGAATAGAAGAACTAGTGATATCTATACACCCTAAGTATGAAGGTTAAGAACTAGAACAAAAACACCACAGAAATCTTTAAAATGTGCATTAAAAATATGAACTAAACAGAAAGAGAATGCGCTAATATGATGATTTTTTTTTGAGGCAAGGTCTTGCTATGTAGTTCAGACTAGCTTTGAACTCATGACGTAGCCCAGGCTGCCCTTGAACTCACAGCAAGTCGCCTGCCTCAGCCTCCTGTGTGCTTGGATTACAGGCATGCACCACCACACTCAGCTTCTATGATAAATTTTGAGCAATTTATTCTTCATTAATGTAACTGATGTTTGCTCACATGTTAGAGATTACCGAAAATGACTAAAAGGTGGAGGAGATATCCAACTCTGTATGCAGCAGACATATCAAGGAAAATGGTTCATTAAGTCTTCTTTCTTTCTCTGTTGGTACCTGTATATCTTTCTGTCTCTCTCACATGCACATATGCATTGAAGAAAACCTAGTTTAGAACCTCAAAAATTAGAGACAAACATACTACAATAGCAACAGGGATAACTAACATACAGCCCTTCCTCTTCAATATAATAGTGCACCGAAAAGAAACAGAGGTCCTTGAAGATATGCCTGAGGTCAAGGCTGAGAAGCACAAGACAGGTGACCTTATAATCTCACCACACATGTGCTCTGAAACTGACTGCAGAGTGGGCTGTGTCAGAGGTAGAAAGAAGCCACCCCGAGGGGTCCTACCCCTGCCAGATTTGTGCAGATAGAACATCGTAAGAATAAATGATAAAACATGGGTTCATAGCATTTGAAAAATAATTGGTGAACTTTTAGCAATACTAAAAATAAGAGTATCAGCAACACATGTACAGGTATGAGGGAGTTAGAAAATCACCATTAGAAATCCACCAATACAGTAATTGTTACTGGCTAAGGATCCAGGAAAGAATAATTATCAAATCCAGTTCTAGCTTCTTTAAAAGTATCAGGGCTATTGTGTTATACATTTGTTTGGTTTTTTTTAAAGGCACTGGTGAGACACTTACAATTCAATATTTTAAAATAGGTTTCAAAAACCAAATGTTAGGCATGACCAGTGATTCAATTCTGGATGTAAAAAAGAAGAAAAGGATACAAAGGATGTAGTTAGGGAAAACAGAAATTTATGTTGTCTATATATTAGATGCTGTTATACTGATGTTAAAGCTTTTGTTTTTGATTTGATTATACAGAATATGTATTATAATCAAGTAGAATACTTTTTCATGTTCTGAGAAAATACACATTGAAACATCAAAGGATAGAAGTGCTATGGCATTTGCAGGTTAATTCAAGTGATTCAGCCAAAAAGTATACACATGCATAGGAGGTATAGAAGTATTATGCATTTGTATACAGAGGTAAGAAAAGGAAGAAGGAATGTGTAAAATTCTATGAAAAGAATTTCATGAATAAATCTACAAAATGAATTCTAAGAAAATGAATCTATGTAAAATTGTTAATTATATTCATTCATATGTTCAGAAACTTTGAAATTATTAAAAATAGTAGGGAGGTTTTTCAATATAAAGTAACATATCAGTGAGGTATCCGATTTTTTTCTCCTACCTTGAAATGACAATGAATGTATCATTGTTGATAGCCTTAAGACCTAGTATAGTCATTTTACATGGTGGAATACATTCTTATTTTTGAAGGAAGAAGTAATTGCCCTCAGTCACTCATCAGGTTTTAAACACTGTACCAAATGTTTCTTATTTGAAAGACAATGAATGACCTAAAAATATAGCAGTAGTGGTAATATTAACAATAAGGTAAAATAAACACCTTCTTTAAACTTTTTGTATTATTTTCAAACATCTAAAATTTTATGAATTAAACATGATTTTATTGTATGTTTTATGCAACAAATTGAGATTTTCTGGTTATGTTATGGTTTTAAAAAATCAATAATGAGCCTTCTAATTCATAAAGTTATTATAAGTATGAACTTACTATTAGATATGAGTCTTTTGTGATTTCTCTGCCATTTATAGCCTCACTGATTTCTCTCACAGTCTTTTTTAAAAGTGTAAAGAAAGTAGTATTACCCATATAATATATAATTTAATTTTTCAATGTTCATGTAAAAATATAGTACAGCATTTATCACATTGTAACTACTCAGTAATCACTTATTGCAATTATCTTCATTTACTTAGAAGTTATTTATCATATATGTAGCTAGACTTAACAGCTTCATTCATATATATTCTCTGTATTTTGGTTTGTTGTTCACAATGCAATGCCATAGACTGGGAAAGTTATTCATTAAAAGAGGCTCATAATTCTATCCAGTCATGTTGGCTTTACCCAGGTGACCTTATCTGATTCTAGCCACCCTTTAGATGGCTCACCTCTAAGTACTGTAGTCATATTGTCTCCACCTTCTTAATACCTTTCAATGGGAATTCAACTTTAACATGATTTTGGGGGACAAATCGTAGTATTCTCACTTCTTCGTTGTTTCAAGATGTTAGGATATCTTATAAATCTCAGATACTTCTCCTAACATGCTCCTCTCTAAGTCAATAGTGGTACCCTGAGTTCAATACAGTTTAATTAGAAGACTCCCTATAAATCATTCAGTTGTTCTTTTGATGTCCTTTCTGGTTATTGAATAAGTCACAAATGAAAACCTTTGATTCAATAATGACACTAGAAAGAAGGTTGTTGAAATTGTTTAGATATAAGAAATTAAGGCAAAAATGTACCAAACAGAGCAAGAGATGACCTTATTGCTTGGCTGGAGGTTGAGTACAGTAATTTACATTAATGAACAAAAGAGCTTTCCAGTGCCTTCTTTGTCTTTCTCTGATAAACGCATCCACCGTCAAGCCTCAGAACAATTACTGACCAGGTAGCACAAGCAACCCCATTGGGGTAAAGCATTGCTTACAGTCAACTATTTTATTCTAGTACTTCTCTGGACCTATTACTCACATGCAACTTTTTTAATCTTTCATTTATTTTATTAGTTTTAGCCTCTTGTCATGGATAATTGACTCATGCCTAGTTTAAAATTTGTAATTTTAAAATTTTCTCAATTTAGAATTTTCTAGCCTTCTTTCCCAATAATGAAGACTTGAAACTACCAAGGCTAATCTATAAATTGTGTTATACACAATATACTAACATATTATTTGCTCATGTGTGTTTTGGTGTGTGTGAAAAAACATACCTCCCAAGACTAAAAAATTGCTTAAATGTGTAAAATTGATGGTGAAGCAAAAACTAAGGATATCAGGCTGGTGTCCATGTTTACTTCTCATGGTCAAACACTACATGTCTAGGTACAGTCTACCATGACACACACATTACCCACACAACCTTTGGTTTATGAGACTTAACAACAGTAGATGTTTAAGTTATGGATAATTTGAGTAGCAATTATTGTAATAGAATTTTATAGAGGGCTGAAAACAAGGTGTGATTTGTTCCAAGTTTTTTGCCTTGTTGCAAGGCAAGACTTGTCTGTCACTTTCCTGACAGGAGAGGATTTAAACCATTATTTGCTATCTTTAAGAAAGTGGCTGCATAAAATATATACATGAGCCAATGTGCTGAGATTAAATTCTTCTTAGAAAAAACTACTACATATCTTAGTTTTAATTATTGTTTATTTTCCACACTGTATCTGCTTTGAGCCTATCTTTTATTTATGTATCTAATTTGTTTATATATATATATATATATCTATATATATGAGTCTGATTATCATCTATCATTTATTTTCTCTCTATGTATTATATTAAGTAAAAAAGACAGATGAAACTCAACATCCACATGTATTTTAAATGTACATTTTAGTCCACAGACACTAGTAGATGAAAAATGCAAAAGGTTTAATCACATTTACGTAAAGATGCCCAATAATATTCTTATGCCTCTCAGCTGAAGTCTGACATATAAACTATGTCTTCCCTGTATAAGTGATTGACAACAGAGTACCATGCATATTGAAAATTCCTTCACATGAGCTATCAAGTGCTCTGAGCTGTATATTATTAGTCATATTTTTATTTCTGGAGCCAAAGAAATGCATGCATAGAGGAGACCAGGTCTATTTTGATGCTCTGCTTCAGACGTCCCAGCCTATGGTCAGCTGGGCCCAACGCAGTACAGGTGTAGCAGAGAGCAAAGAAGCAGAGAGTAGGAAGGGTTATCTAGACAGATCAACTGTGCCAAGGCTATAACCAAAACTGTGGCTTCTAGTTGGGTCTCATATCTCAGTGACCCATCCAACTTGGGTCATCAGTGAGCTAATCCATTGGTTAGGTTAGAATACTTATGACCTGGTCACTTTTCCAAAGGTCCCACCACTGAACACAGTAGCACTGGTGGGGGTGTAAGTTTTAGAACAAGTCATAATACTATAATGATATTTGAAGATTTTTCCATGAAGATTGTATTATTTTCACTATTTGATTAACAGTAACCTGCAAGGTATATAAATATTGCCCCCAAGATTTGTCTTTGTTATTCCCAAACACGATCTGTCAAAGTATTTATGTTTATTATTGTAATGTCTGCCAGTTGTTTTCATGATTATTATACATTTACTAAAATATTTTACATATCATAGATAGACCTTCATAATGGACCATTATCAGATTAAAAAATAATAAAATACAGGATATTTTTGTTAATGATTTTTAAATCACATTGGAGAATGGTATACAGCCCGTTATTCTAAAAGTTAATGAATCCCAAGTATTTTTATAAAATATACTTGTTTTTTACCTTTGGAATACACAGCTACAAAAAATCATTAAATCAGTGTTATATAGATGAAGAAAATATTTATAGACAAAAAAATACTACCTTAAATATTGGGGTGTGCTGTGTTTAATATTGTATTTCCTTTCTTCAAAATATCTAAAGCTTTAAACTTGAAAAAGCTGCAAAAATGAGGTGAAAAGAAAAGAATTAGGGAGAAAGTTGACATTTGCCTGTACCATGCTAGGAAAGGCAGCTAGGAATGGATGTGCATATTATAATGTATCTCTTCTAAATAATGGAAAAGCAGCTCTGATATATTTTGTATATGTATATATATATATATATATATATATATATATATATATTTTTTTTTTTTTTTTTTTTTCAAAAATCTCAGCAGGGTCACATTCATCCAGAATAAAATTTCACAATACTTATAATACTGAATAGAGTGAAGATGAACTATAATACAGTAAGTAATAAGCTAATGAAAAGCTTAGCCATGAAACTATTCCTTCCTGCAAAGCTATTTTGGTTTTTATCCAATTGTGTTGTTTGTTCAGCATATTTTATATGTATCAATAGAAGTCCTTGACTTCCTTGACCCTAGGAATGTTTAACTCACTACCTAATCAGAACACTTCCATTGAAATTTTTTCCATTTATTTATTATGACTTAAAAGTTTTTTTTTTCCTCATGTGATGGTTCAAACAAGACAATCATTTAAAAATGTGAATACAACTACATGGAGCAATCCAGTGTTAGAACTAGGTATGACAATATGATGAGGGTCTTGCAGAGTGAAACATGTTGGACAGTATGCCAATACTGCCATTCAATGTTGGAGATGAAATGCTATAATGTACTGTGAAATACACAAAGGCTGAAATACAAGTGAAACATTCAGTAAGCACAAAAGGCCATACTCAAAAATGATGCCTCACTAGCAGAATTGGCAGCACTTATAGGTCTGCTCTGCTTAGCAGGGATTTCTCATGGTAATAGCAGGAATGTACGATTTATGGGAGAATAGTATATCAAAATACAGCATAAAAATTATGCCCTTGTAGATACAAAGGCTTATAACATTCAATTTAGAAATTTATACTTGAAGTTGGCCATCAGGTCCTTATCTGTATAGTAATAAACCAAATGAAGTTGTGAATAGACTTGTTGCTCCCATCTCCCAAACTAATTGGAATGTGATATTCAGCAATTGATTTACCAATTGATGTTACATTTGCTAACAGAGCACAAATTGACCAGCACAGGAACTGTACACAGGAACAAAAAAGTTCCAAATGAAATGTTGCAATTTCAAAAGAGAGAACTGAAGAGTACAGGCTTCAGATTTCAGATGGATTCACACTGGTTACATATATGGCACCAAGAAACAAACTAGTACTGCTGATGTCAATATTGTGCCATGATGAAAATACTGATAGAGAAACCTCAAAAAAGCATAAGCCTGAGATGGAAACTTTCAAAGGTGGAATAAATTTTCCTTTGGAATAAAACCAAAGGTGTAATAAATTTTGATATGCAGCAATTATGGTGTCACTCAAAACACAAGCATTGGTCAATGGTTGTGTTTTACTCAATCCTAAACAAGTGTGGTATAGTTTTGACAGTTTATGAAGAAAATAACAAGTACAAAATACCATGGAGAAATTTTCCTAAAGGACTGAGATTGGAACTCAGAAGAGGTCATTTACAGCAGATGAAAAACAAGTTTTTGCTTGGGAACTATGAAAAACACTTGTGGATCACACTGTGAGCAATAAGGTGAACAGGCAGGTGCAGCATCCCAAAGACCTTCTACAACAAGAGGAAAACAAAAAAGACATCAACTGTACTCTGCAAAAATGTACAGGAAACAAAACATTCATACTATCAGGGTAAGCAATACTCAGATATGGGACATGCAGTTTTCATGTGGGAAGACAGCCTTGGGTGTGACCACTGAAGCAAAGATTATTTTCATTGTAGGGTTCTATCAGTATGTTCATTGTAACTCAATATGTTTTTATTTCTGATACTACCTCTTTGGTTTTGCAAGCAAGTATACAGCTGAAGTGAAAATGTTGATGTCTATTCTATGCACTCATTGCACATTTGATATTTTATTTATTGATATTTCCTTGCTAATTGCATGTTGTACAACACAGTAAGAAGCTCCTGTCACAAACAGAAAAAGGAGAGAGGTGACAAGAATGGCCTTCCACATAGGAAACAAACGGGAAGCACATGTGCTGCCAGCGTAAGTGATATGTGTGCTTTTGTCATGTACAAAGACTTTCTTAGGTGTGATAATTCAAGTTAGGATTATTTTGTGTAGAATGCTACTGGTATTTTCATTGCAGTTCATATAGGAATTTATTTCTCTTGTTCTTTTTTGTACTTTGTACACCCAAAACTTATCAATGTTGAAAATTTTGATGCTTTTCGAGCATTCAATAAATACTAAACACTCAATATAGACTAAAAATGCAATATTTTATTTTTGCAGACTCTCTCTTGCTGTATCAAAATAACCCAGATTGTAAGGCTAAAATGACAAAACACATTTTGTCTCAGAGGTTTCAGTAGTTTATATCCACATTCTGGTGATCATTTGGCCCCACTGCTTGGGACTCTGATGAGACAGGACACTAAGGTGTTGTGTGTGTGGTGAAGCAGAGGTATTATACTCATCGTGGTCAGGAAGAAAAAGGGAATGAAGCAGGACTGGGGTCTCAGTGGCCCCTTCAGTAACCACTGATGGGGTTTCCAGGATACTCTCCCAGGGACATAATGTCCTTCCATCTGGCCACGTTTCCCAGTTGTCTCTCTAACTGCCATCAGTCCCACCAACATTTGTTATTGGTTGATTTCTTAATGATAGCCATTCTTCCTGGAATAAGATGGAATCTCAGTGATATTTTAATTTACATTTCTCAAATAACCAGTGATGTTGAACATTTCTTCCTGTATGTATTCCATTTGTATTTCTTCATCTGAGAATTGTGTGTTCATCTTAGATACCTACTTTTGGATTGGGTCTTTGAATTTGAGGGGCCTGATGTTTTCCAATTCTTTATATGTTCTAGGTATAAGTCCTTTGAGAAAAACTGGCTAAAAACTTTTCCCATTCTGTGGATTTTCTTTTCACTCTGTTGATGATTTCTTTTGATATGCAAAACCTTTTTAATAAGGTGAGATCGCAGTTGTTGGTTATTTGAAGTATATCCCATGCAGTTTGCATTTTGTTCATGAATTCTTGGTCTACCTCTATGACGTCAGTTTTAGGAGTCTGTTTTCACTATGTTGGTTGTTCCTATCCAAGAGTAAGTGATATCTTTCTATTTTTTCATAATCTTTTCAATCTCCTTTTTTAGAGTCTGTTGGTTTTCCATATATCTTTTACAATCTTGTGTAGATTGATTCCAAAGTATTTAATATTTTGGATGCTATTGTGATAGGTGATATTTCCATAATTTCTCTCTCAATAAGTATGTTGTTTGTGTACAAGAATGCTACTGGTGTTTTAGTGTTGAGTTTATATTCAGCCACAGAATTTTCTTATTAACTTTAGTGGCCTTTTGTTGGAGTTTTTGGGGTCTTATTTACAGAGTATCATGTCATCTGCAAATAATGATAATTTAACTTCTTCATTTGCTATCATTATTCTTTTATTTCTCTCTCTTCTCTAATTTCTCTGAGTAATGTTTCCAGAACTATGTTGAATAAGAGTGGTGATAATAGACATCCTTGTCTTGTTCTTAATTTTAGAGTGAACAATTTAAGTTTTTATCTATTTAGTATGAAGGTGGCTGTTTTCATAGATGGCTTTTATTAGATTGAGATAAAGACCATATATTCTGTGGAGTTTTCTGTAGAGTTTTTATCATGAGTGCTGTAATTTATCACAAATTTTTTTCTGCAGCTTGAGATGATCATGTGATTTTTTTACTCTGACTCTGTTGATCTGGTGTGTTACATTTTTTGATTTGTGCATGTTGAATCATTCCTGCATTTCTGGGATGAATCCCACTTGGTCATAGTGTATAATCTTTTTTTGTTGTTTGTTTTTTTAATTTATTTAAAGAGGAAGAAAAAAAAACACAACCAAGCAAAACAGAAAAATGGTAGCAACAATGCAGAATTCCAAAGGGAAAAAATAAAAACAACAACAACAACAAAACAAAAACACTAAGAAATCACTACTTGATAAGTTACATACTGTCATCATTGGAAATAGTTGTTCAAGTTACAAAATTAAAGCATACAAAGTAGACATTCAAACAGTGAGACTGTTAACAGTTCTGCTCAACAATCTAACAAAAACAGGAATATGGTCATCTATCTTACACACTTAAACACACATGCAGTTATATCCTTTAGAGCACTTTCTTTTCCTCTCTTTTTTTATAGTAGGACTGCATTTTGGATTTTATTACTCCTACAGTTCTTATTACTTTTTACACTAGAGACACAATGTGATATTTATAATATGATTCTTATTTATATCACTAATTAGGATAGTCTCAACTTGTCTCCATTTCCCTATGAATGCCTCAAGATAATCCTTTTATATAGTGAATAATATTCCATTGTGTAAAAATACCACATATTTTTCATTCACTCTGCAGTTGATGGGCATCTTGGTTGTTTCCAAGATTTAGCTATTACAAATTGTGCTGCTATGAACATGGGTGCACATATATCACTGTGATATGAACTTTTCAGTTTTTCTGGGAAAATACCCAGCTGGGTTGAATGCAGCTTCCAATCCTAGTCTTCTGAGAATTCTCCATATTGATTTATAGTGTATAATCTTCTTGATGATTTGTTGCATTCTATTTGCTAATATTTTATTGAGAATTTTTGCACCTATGTTCATTAGAGAGATTGGCCTGTGGTTTTCCTTTTTGGTTTAGTCTTCTATGGTTTTGGTGTCAGAGTAATACTTGTCTCCAGAAATGAGTTAAAGAGACTTACTTCCCTTGCAATTTCATTGTACAGTTTGAGGAGTATTGGTGTTAAGTCTTCTCTAAATATCGTGTAGAATTCAGCCATGATTTTATCAGGACCTGACGTTTTCTTTGTTGGTGAGTTTTTAAGTATGTTTTCCATTTCAGTGACTTATACTGGATTATTCAAAATTTTTATATCTTCTTCATTCAGCTTTTGTAATTCATACATTTCTAGGAATATGTTCATTTCTTCTGTGTTTTCCAGGCTATGTGAGTAAAGCATTTCAAAAGAGATATTGATGCTCTGAATTTCCATAGGATCTGTAGTAATTTCACATTTCTCATTCCTCACTACATGAATCTGAGCTTTTTCTTCCTTTTTCTTGATAAGATTGGCTAGAGTTTTATCAAATAACCAACTAGTTGATTCATTAATTATTTGTATTATTTTCTTAGTCTCAATTGCATTAATTTCTGTTCTGATCTTTATAATTGCTTCCCTCTTATGAGTTTTGATCTTACACTGTTCATTTTGTAGATGTTTGTGGTGCATCATTTAGTTATTTATTTGTGCTCATTCTGTTTTCCTGATGTGACAATTCATTGCTATAAATTTCCATCTCAGGTCTGTTTTCATGACATGCCGTGGGTTCTGTTACACTATATCTATATTTTTATTAAATTTTAAAAGCTGTTTAATTTCTTGTTTAGTTTCCTCTGTGACTCATTGGTTTTCAGGAGGGTATTATTTAATTTCCATTTGTTTATATAGTTTTTAGTTTCTTTTGTCACTAATTTTCAATTTCAGTGCAATATGGACAGATAATATGCATGAAATAATTTCAGTTCCTTTGCATTTATTTAAGTATGTTCTACAGGCTAATAGGTGGTCACCAAAGGCAAAATAAAGTGTGTCCAGAGACAGAATATAACAGTCAACAGGTAAGAAAATCTAGACTAAAATCTGGAAGAATTGCTACATTTTAAAGTATACCCAGAAAGGAAACTCAATAAAAATAACATAAATGACAGAAAAAAAATTTAAACCTCAAATCTCCATAAGGAGAAAATGGGTAAATCAGTTAAATTTAATAAAAATTCAGAATCAATGATGATTTAAGGGGACTCATAGCAGTCAGGAAATTACAAAAATCAGAATCAATTAATGATTTTTAAGGACATAAACACAGCAGTATATGGTATGTAGGAAAGGTTATAATTCTCAAGTTTGAAATTGTCGGTAAATACATCTATGCTGATAGATGTGAGGACAAATAACAAAGATTTTTAAATTGACCACAGAGAAGTGCATACATTAAAAGTGAAATTTAAGATGGGCAGGAAGAGAGTGCCAGAAGTTAAAAGAATGACAAATAGTGAGTTTGATGAGTTAGGGATCTTGTTCAAAGAGTGGGATGTTTGAATTAGTGGCATGTTAGGTGATATGATTTGAATATTGACAGATGTGTGGATATAAGAAAAAATAACTTCATCTGGGATTAAAATGCCCAAGGAAGGGGAGAGGTTAGAAATGAACAGAGTATCATTCTACTCTGTTCGCAGAATATCAAGACATCAAACAAAAATTTGTAGTAAAATAAAAAAAGATGTGATAGCTTACAGCTTTTAAACAATGAGAAATGACAAGGAGTTAAGAAAATGACAGAAATAAGGAGAAATAGTTTTATAACCATAAGCAGAGAAAGGGACACCAAGACCTTAATGTATGTAAAATATGAAAGAATGCATTTGTAAAAATATAAGCTCAACAGCATGAAGTCATTGTTTGAGGGTCAGAGATGAAATTAAAATAGGGAGGTGATGATAATGAACTTTAAAATCTGTTATAATGCAAACTCTGAAATTCATATCATATTACTTAGAACAGAAATGCACCCCCACAAACTGTCATGTGATCAGAGACAAGGATCCTTGGGGGTGATTGGATCATGGGACCACTGCACCTGATGGTGCTGGGTGGTGGATCTGGTCAGCAGAAGTGGGTTTCTGTGGGCTGGACCTGTAAAGCTATGTCTCCCACCCTGTCTCCTTTTGCCCTTCACTATATAATTATGAATTTCACCAGAAAAGAATAGCTTTTAAAGTTGAAGCCCATGAACTTTTCACTAAAAACAGCTTAGTTGTTAAAAATATTAACATTAAAAAGAAACTAAGTACTTTTCACCAAGACAATGAAAAAGAGGCCTTAATTTTAGACATAATCTCAGGAACCAGGAAGATGCATCCCACCCTTCACTAGCTAATGGATGTGAAAGGTTAAATTAAACTGAAAGACTTTGAAGGGCTTTGTTTTGAATAGAGAGCCCCAGCATACCAAGAAGAGTCACCTGAGAATTTATTTCCTAAGTTTTGGTTCACAATACTTTATCACCTAGGCACCAAGACGTTCTACAGCCATGATCCAAAGGGCCCCAGTTTCCCTCAAACTACTGTTCTCAAGCAGTTTTCCTGCCTCAGCTTCCCAGGCAGGTGGGACTACAGGCACATGCCAGAATGCTGGGTTCAATGCATTCTCATTAAAAGTCTATACACTAAATATTGTTGAATGGCAAATCTTTTCATTTCAACATAGGGTTTATTAATTTTATTTCAGTGTCTAACAAAGACACCAATTTCCAATTGTAAAATTAGAAAATGAATACACTACAGTGTAGATCTTTGTGATAATATCATGAGCAAAGCTATGTTATTAAATTTTAAAAATTTACTGAAACTCTTTAACTCATGGTAATATCCTCTACTTCTTTTATAAATTAAATCTATGATTTAAAATTTTCCACAAATTTAGTTTTAAATTCTCATAACTCTATTGCTGGATCCTGAAGATGTAAAAAATAATATGTACATATTGATGTCAAATCATGTTTTCCAAAAACAGAAACATATATGACATGTTATTGTTATTAAGTGGTTTGTATAAACTTAATACTGAAAATTAATAAGGAACTTTAAATGAGCCAGTGATAGAGCTCAATCGCATTAGCAACAGCCTGGAAAGCTCAAGGTCTTGATTTTGATTCCCAATACAAACAACAACAACAACAAAAACAAAAAGAAGGAGCTTTAAATAAAAACAGAATGTCACTCATCTCTCTGAAAAATCAGACATAAAAAATGTAACAAAATACTAAAAATTAAAGCAACTGACACAAAACTAAATATATTATAATTATTTTGAAATGTAATATTTGCATCTGTTACATTAATAGAATATAAACAAATAAGACAATTGCTATAATAAATGCAAAAGATTGTTTTATGATAAAGTCAGCAAACTAAAAATTTCTTAAACCTATTTATCTACAATTATCTCTATCAGAAGAGTACAGATAGGATGTTATATTTATATATTGGGGCCCATAATAAAGATGTCAATTATTCGGTTAAGTACGTAGGTTGAAAAAAATTTATGAAACCACGTTAAAAAATGCAGGGAGTTGTGGGTAAAATTTACAAACCAATTCACAATTTTTAAAGAACTATAAATTGATATAGAAATATTTGAAATGATCTTGAGTACAAAGAATAAAAAACAGAATCAGGTATGTTATAAGGTGTGCTATAAGATTGAAGTAATTAATGTAGTGTAACTCAAGGATAGAGAAACTGTGATGGCAAACTTTTTAGGGACTAAGTACTCAGATTGGAAATGAAACTCACTTATTTATCACAAAGTGTCAATGCTGCAGTTAAATATGAATACCTTGGAGACAGAGAGAGACAGAGACAGAGACAGACACAGACTAGACATACACACACAATGGGATATTTTAATACCACAAAAGCAACAAAAAAGGGGAAAAAAAGAAAGAGAAAGAAAGAAAGAAAGAAAGAAGAAAGAAAGAAAGAAAGAAAAGAGAATGCATTCTTAACATCATTAGTCTTGAGGGAACAACAAATCAAGTTAAACCCTTAGTCATATATCTCTACACAATTGTATCCATTGGTGAGATCATGTAGAAAGATGAGACAATAAGGCAACAGAGACTTACTTATTCAAATATCTATTACAATATGTGATTGGATAATGTCATCAGTTACACACCTAGCAGCGTAACAAAAGAAGACTAGATGAAGTGTAGTAGGTTAACATAATCGACTACAACTCTAAGAATTAAGAAAAAACTGTATATTTCAACAATGTGACTAAATCTCACTAACATAATGCTGAACAAGAGTACAGGATGTGTATCTTTCATATGAAGTTCAAACACAGTCAACGTTAAATTAGAGCACTAAAAGTCTAGCTCTCATGTGTTAGCAACTAGGGAGAAGCAAAGGATAACTTTCAGGGTATCATTGATCTTCTGATTATTCATATTCATATTAGTTGTGTTCTTATGAAAAGCTACTATATTCCTAAGTGTATATTTTGCGTATATTTTGCTTTAATCCAATTTTACTTATGTTAACATAAAGTATTGTTGCAAAATGTCCAGAGAAACTTTTAGAGTGAGACAAGTTTATTGGAGATTCCAATAGAATTACTCTCCTTTTTGTTTTTTCTTTTGTACCAGGAATCAAACTCAGAACCTCGCGCTTGCCAGGTGGGTGCTGTGCTGCTGAGCTATATCCTTGGTCCCTAGTCATTTTTTATTGGTCAGAATAGTTCTTTGTTTGCTTTTATTTCATATTTATTTATTTGTTTGTTTATTTGTTTAATATGCTGGCCATTGAATCCAGAGTAACACTGAACTACATGCTTAGCATTTTGATTTTATTTATTTTGAGACGAGTCCAGCTGAGTTGCTGAATTTCTCAAATAGGCTTTGAACTTAAGTTTGCTTCCCCTGTCAGACTGCTGAGATTACAGGCACACTACACCACGCCCTGGCAAAAAAGTGTGTTTTGCTTTTTTTTTTTTTTTTTAATAATACTGCAGGATTGAAGCCAGGGACACTTTATCACTGAGCTCTGACTTCAGATCTTTTTTTCTTTTAATTTTTTTTTAATTGTAAGGCAGATCTTGCTAGGAATTCAGGTGGAGTTTAAGCTTGTTATCGTCCTCCCTCAGCTTCTGTGAGCACCGCAATTCCAGGAGAGGGCTAAGGAGCCTATTCAGAGATTTTAATGAATATCATTCCTCCGGTCAAAAGATAGGCTTTATCAAGATCTGTTTGAACTAATCACAAATCATTCCATAAATCATACAGCTAGATATACACAAGGAATATGAAGATTCTATTATCAAGGAAAAAATTTAGTTTTTGAAATACTGCCAATGAAACAAAATTCCTTACGTTTTCATGTTCAATTTTATAAGACATATAGATTTGCTCTCATGACAGAAATCATTAGATACATCATTGAAAGAGATCTTGCCTATGATCATCAACCAATTTTTTTATTCAAACAAAAACTTCTGGAAAGGAAAAAATCAATAGACTGCAAAAGCATCCTATGGAATGGGAGAGAATATTTGGATTGATATTTCAGATTAATTTCCAAAACATGTAAGGAACTCCTACTACTCAATAACAAACATTTGATTACAGAATGGGCATGGGGCTTGAGCAGGTATTTTTTCATACAGGTAGCTAATAAGTATATAAAAAGATGTTCAAAAATGCTATCAGAGCAAAACCAATCAAAACCACAGTGAGATATAATCATCTCAGTGCTATGAGGATGGCTGTTACAAAAAGACAAAAGGTAAGTCCACGTGGAGAAGTAATAACACAGTGTACTATTAGTAAAAATGTAATACAGTGCTACTCTTACAGAAAACAGCATGGAGACTCCTCAAACACAAATGAAATGAATATCTGACCTTACTATACAGAAGAATTAAATCAGGATCGCTAGGACATACCTGCCCTTCTATTTTCATTGAGCTCTTATTCACAGTAGACTATAGAAACAACAGAAATGTTCACTAAGGAATAAGCAGATAAAATTGTGATGTGTGCATGCAGTGGGATACTACCCACAGAACCAGTTTAAACTCAGCTGGATGGTTACTGAATACCCTGTAACAGGTGAGTAATTACACACTCGAAATGTTTACATGGAGATGCATTAACATATGTAATTTGAAACATCTATCTTTGAAGCTGCAAATCTGATCCAAGGATGTAATTACTTTTAAACTTTCTGTATCCTGCTCATGTGGCCATTAAACAGCTAATAATTACACTCAACTAGATATCTAAGATAAGAAGTAAATAAAATACTAAACATATTCTTGTCCTTATATTTTACCTTCCTGTGGAAGGAGATAGATATTAAAAATAAGAATGCAAAACAAAAATTATTAGTAGATGCATTATGAAAAGTGTTAAAGAAAAAGGAAAGAGTAGGGTAGGTTAAGTAGCATTTGGAAATATTGCAGGGGTGTGCAGTTTACAGTTTTCAGGTTTTTTTAAAACAAGGTCATCAGGATAAGTCTCAGAAGAAATGCAGAATTTGAGTTAAAAATTAAGGAAAATTAGAACATTGGACAATAGGTAGCACAGTACATATGAATTCAGTCAGATGAAATCAAAGCTGACTCCTTCAAGGTTGCAGCAGTCCTGATACAGTAAAAGCCACAACAGCAAGGCCATTTTAGATGAAGCAAAGCAATTAAGGAGAATGGTGACATAGGAGGCCAAGGAGTAACTGGAAGGGCACATTGCAAGCCAGTATTTAGAAATCTGACATAAATGCTTAGTAACACTGTTGTAGCAATTTGAACAAAAGCATGAGATATATTGACCTCCATCTAAGAATTACCACTCTGGCTGCTGTGTGGCTTAAAATGTATGAAAGGAAGGACAAAAGTATAACTTCTCTGGAGACCAGCTCAGTAATCCAAGCAAGTGGGGACAACAGCTCAGAGGAAGACAGGTAGCCAGAGAGTGGGTAAGCAATTGTTCTCTCTCTATATAGGATTATGAGACAGGATATTTCTGTTTTTCCTTTTTTTAAATTTTATTTAAAGAGAAAACAAAAAAAAAAACAGAAAAAAGGTAGTAACAATACAAAATTCTAAGGAAAAAAAGAAAAGAACATAAAACACTAAGAAATCATTACTTGATAACTTACATACTGTCATCTTGGAAATAGTTGTTCAAGTTACAAAGTTAAAACATACAAAGTACACATTCAGACAAAGAGACTCTTAATAGTTCTGCCCCATGATCTAACAAAAACAGTCATATGGGCATTCATCTTACACATTTAAACATACATGCAATTATATCCTTTAGAGCACTTTCTTTTCCTCTCTTTTTTTACAACAGCAATTACACATTTTGGCTTTTATTACTCTTACATTTTTTATTATTTTTACACTAGAGACACATATTTATAAATATGATTCTTATTTATTTCACTAATGAGGATAGTCTCAAGTTGTTTCCATTTACCTATGAAGGCCTCAAGACCATCCTTCTTAATAGCTGAGTAATGTTCAATTGTATAAAAATATCACATCTTTTTCATCCACTCTGTGGTTGATGGACATATTGGTTGTTTCCAAGATTTAGCTATTACAAATTGTGCTGCTATGAACATGGGTGCACATATATCACTGTGATATGATATTTTCAGTTTTTCTGGGAAAATACTCAGGAGGGGAATAGCTGGGTTGAATGAGCTTCCAGTCCTAGTCTTCTGAGAATTCTCCATACTGATTTCCATAATGGTTGCACCAGTCTGCACTCCCACCAATAGTGGAGCAGTGTTCCCTTTTCCCCGCAGCCTCGCCAACATTTGTTATCAGTTGATTTCTTGATGGCAGCTATTCTTTCAGGAGTGAGATGAAGTCTCAATGTTGCTTTAATTTGCATTTCTCGATTGATCAGTGATGGTGAACATTTATTTATTTGCCATTTGTATATCTTTATCTGAGAACTGTGTGTTCATCTCAGATGCCCATTTTTGGAGAGGGTCTTTGAATATGGGTGGCTTGATGTTTTTCAATTCTTTATATGTTCTTGATATAAGTCCTTTGTTTGAGGGGTTGCTGGCTAGAATTCTTTTCCATTCTGTGGGTTTTCTTTTCACTGTATTGGTGATTTCTTTTGAAGTACAGAAACTTTTCAATAATATGAGATCCCAGTTGTTTATTCTCTGAAGCATTTCCCGTGCAGTTTGCATGTTGTTCATGAATTCTCTGCCTACCCCTATGTCTCCAAGACTTCTACCTCCCCTATCTTCCAGTAGATTTAGTGTTTCTGTTTTAATGTTTAGACCTTTGATCCACTTAGACTTTTAGTTTTGTGCATGGTGATAGGCATGGATCTAGTTTCAGTCTTCTGCAATTGGAGAGCCAGTTTTTCCAACACCATTTATTAAAGAGGCTATCCTTCTTCCAGTGAACGTGTTTAGCCCCTTTGTCAAATATTAGGTGGCTGAGTGTCTTTGTATTTATACTTGCATCTTCTAATCTATTCCATTGGTCCTCAGGTCTAGTTCTTTGCCAGTACCATGTTGATTTTATCACTGTGGCTTTGTAGTACAG
>PVJX010030267.1:0-22188 GCA_004027295.1 Dolichotis patagonum
GGTACCGAAAAAAAAAAAAAAAAAGATAGATTGCTGTTTTGTATTGACTGATTTTATTCGAATCTGTTATGATTGATAGTATCAAGTCTGAGTATAGGCAACTACACTGAAGATGACAAGATTCACTAGGATACCTACTCTGGTTTGATTATTACCTGCTTTTGAAGTCTTGCAATGTCTCCAATGTTTTGTTTTTATTAATATTGTTATATACTGCTGAGACATCATAGTAACCATTGTAGATCACCTTGTATTGCAGTTTTATATGACTTTTTCGTTTCATGTTTTTCTAGGAATTTGTTTTGTCTTGCTTTGTTTTGTTTTTACCTATAATACAGAAAGGATAGATATACATGTAGAGACTCATGCATGCGTAGAACTCCTAAACAGTTTATGAGAACTGATTATATAACACATGATGAAATGAACTACTTTGAAGAAAAAGAGACACTACAGTACCCAGTGCTGATTCCATAGTGTCATGATGTGAAATCCAGCAATAATATCATTCTTTGTTCAGAGTGATTTTAACCTGTTTTGTTTTGTTTAAGTTCAATACACATGAAGGTATGGACAGCTATTTTGAAGAAAATGAGAGACACTATGACAGCCATTGTTGGTTTCCCTATTGTCTGGTCTTGAAGACCTAAAATGCCTTCCTCATCCTGTTCAGATCAGTTCTATACTATGTTGTTTCGTGTGAATTCCCTGTATGTGAAGATATGGACAACTATTTGGAAGAAAACAAGAGAAAATATGATAGACAGTGAAGATCTCTGATTGTCTTGCTTTGAAATTATGTCTCTTACATTGCTTTCTTGTGTTCTGTTATGTTCTATTTTGTCGTGTTTAATTTTACCCTATTTAAAATTTTAAAAAAATTTCAACAAACTAGAAATAGATGAGAATTTCCTCAGCCTATAAAGGATATCTAAACAGCTAATTTAAACTAAATGGGAAAATACCAGATACATTCCTCTAATATCAGGAGCAAGATGAGGATACCCAGTCTTAACATTCTTCTTTAACGCTGTATGAAGGTCCTAATAGTCAAGGCAGTTAAGAGAAAGTCTCCAACTCAAGTCCTTGGCTCCCAAAGAGGACAAAATTTAGAAATTTTAGAGTCAAAATTCTGCTCCAAAGCACACATTTCCAAAAGTAACCTCACTGCATCTTGCTCACGGACCTACTTTGCAATCCCTCATCAATACAGTGTCCATGAAACAAATATTGAGCTACTCAGTAACTTAATTGCTTTTTTCCTTAGTTGTTTTCTTCTTTTCATTATATTCACAGAAAACCTTTCATGATTTGCACTTTTTCTAAAAGGAAAAGATAAGCATGCTATCTATCACTAAAGTACACCTTGTTGCCTTAGGCTTCAGTATCTCAGAATCTGAATTCAGCCGAAAGTGCACATGAGTTTAAGAGAAATATCATCTGCTAATTTCTCCAACACTTACTATGCTTCCATTATTTCTAATAAAAATTGCTTTGTGCTGAGTATTGATTCCATCATTCAAAATATTTGTCAAATGAATACTAGATGAAGAAAATCATGCTAAATTCCCCTACTCAAATATAGTAAAAGAATATAAGTTATGGAATAAAAGATTAAGGTATCTGACAGATACCAATCTGGGATGCAGTCACAGAGTTGTGATTCTATTTGAGCCAAGTCACATAATCTATATTTCAAGCCCTTTTCTGCAAGAGGATTGTCTACCTCAGGGATACCAGTGACATTTAATCTCAAGTGCCAAATCCAGTTGATTGGTGACAACACCGAGTTCTTGGAAGACTCAGTACAAGTCCAGGGAGAAGAGTTCCATGATCAATTTGTCATGAATGTCACAATCATAAGTGAGGAAAGTTTTGAAAAGAGCATGTTTACTCTTTTCTATTTCTGGACTATTTGGATGAAAAGACTGCATGATCTTTTTTTAAAAAATGATCTGATTCATGATGTTCTATGTTCTAACTTAATATCATATTATCAGTGGTAAAATTTTGAATATTTGCATTCCTTTAACTGACCATTAATTATGGAGCTTTGGAATACAGTACTTTTTATAAGTGACTAAGAATATCTGGAATAACAATTTTCAAGTCTTTTTGGCTTTTCTAGTTCTTCTATGTAGATTTTCCTCAATCGTGTTTCTCTCCTGAAATTCTATTTGTAGCTTAAGAGCCAAATCAAATACTATTGACCAACGATGTCCTCCGTGTGGCCTACGGCTTACACAGGTGTCACCATATTTTGCATTGCCATAGTATACTGTTCATATACTTTTCACGGTGCTCACTATAGAGACCTCGTCAGACCACAGTTGTTTGTTGTCTCATCACATTTATAAATTTATTGGGCAGGGAACATCTCTATATTTCTCAACTACCTTGACACAAACATACTCAAACTCTCTTTGGCCAACAATGGCTTCATCAGCACACGTAACTCCAAATCTTAGAGATAGATAGATAGATCCAGGGATTCAAATAACACTCACCAAAACTTGCTTGTTTTTCTTTTTTCCTCAACACCAAGTTTGTCTTGTTATTCTCTTTCAACTACAGATACGTTTCTCCTTAGAGTGGTACAAGATGAACACTAACATCTTAGGCTTCTACAATCCAAGTTAACTGTGGTAGGCAGCTTTCTGTCACTGTAACAAAATACTTGAAATCATTAATGTATAAAAGATTTATTCTGACTCACTGTTTCAGAGGGTCAAGTCTGTAACCATTGGACTCATTGTTTTTAGACCTCTGATGGAGGTGCCAGATGACAATGGCTGGGAGCACATAGCAGAATAATATAGCTACCATTATGATCCTTTCACAATGAAGAAAATGAGACTGAGAAAAATTAAGTGATCTGCCCAACGTAGCTAGGCTGGGAAGTGACAGGGTTAAATCTGATTGCAAGCCATGGTATCATCTTTCTACAACATAAACCAGAACATGCTACTAGAGAAAGATTAGGTCAGTTAGAGTCCTAAAAATGGAAAACTAATCAACTAACTTTGGCACACTCTTTTCATGAAGCATTCCACAAACCAATTATAGTGAAATAAAAGAATTATTTTTTCCAACATGGAAATAAAATCCATATCCATTATTATGCTTTGAAAACATTAAAAGTGTACATTAGGTCTTTTATTGAAGAAAGATGAAGACAGGGAAATAAATCCTTAAAAGACACACACACCAAGGCTCCCTCTGCTCTGTGACAGTGTGGCAGTTTTTCTTATTACTCTACTCACTTCTCTGTGCTTTCAATATATCCATATGGAATATGTTTTGTCTCAAAATACATGTTTTAAATTTCCACCTTTTGCCTCCAAGAAGGAAACCTAATTTGCACAGCACACCTGCCTTGGATCTCAGCAACGGCCCAGTGCATCAAGAACACGTGACTTGCCCATTAGTTGGTCATCTTACCATCTGTGATTTGTTCCAAAGAGCTAACTTTGGTCATAGGAAAGTTTAATATTCCATGGATTTTTGGTGTGAACTATGTAGAATGGCAGGGGAAAAAAACCCTGAATTTTCTATCCTCCCTAGTTCTCTGGGACATAACCATAGATCTAATGTTCTTCCTTATGCCTGAAAGAACTTGCTTTGGAGCAATAACTTTCCTTTTGCTCATTGCAGTAAAACACACAAACCCTAAAATTCACTGACGCAACCATGTTTAAATGCATAGTTCAGGGATGTTAAGTCTACTCACACTGTCATGCAATTATCACTACCACAGAACTCTTCACCAGGCAAAACTGAAGCTCTGTATCCATTACGATATCAAAATTTCTTCCTCTTCGCATCCCCTGGTGCCCACCATTCTAGTTCCTATTTCTGGGTACTCTTGCAAGTGGAAACATACAGTACATACAGTCTCCTTACTCTCTTTAACACAGTATCTTCAGGGCTCATCCATGCTCTAACATATGTCAGGACTTTCTTCCAAGGTTAAATAATATTTCACTGCATATTGTCATTGCACATTTTGTTTATCTATTCATCAGCAGTCACTTGGATGGCTTCTATTCATTGGTTGATCTAAAGATGTGATCAATATGGATGTACAAATACCTCTCTCAATTCTTTTGAGAACATAACAGAAGTGGAATTGCTGGATTATACACCATTTGCTGAAAAGATTATCTTTCTCCCTCACTGAATTATTTTGACACTCTTGCTGAAAATCATTTATCACATATGTGAGGATTTATTTCTGGGATCTATTTTGTCCCGTAGGTATACATGTGTGTCTTTATACAAGCACCACACCAATTTGATTATTTATAGCTTTGTAGTAAATTTTAAAATATGAGAATTTGTTCTTTTCCAAGTTTTTAAAATTTGCTACCCAAGATTCTTTTAGGATAGATTTTCCTATTTCTTCCTTTAAAAACGTCAATGGGATTTTGAAGATTTTACTGTAGGCGGCACTGCATACTATTTACATCTTAACAATACTGAATCTGGGGCTAGGGATTTAGCTCAGTGACATAAGCACCTGCCTGGCAAGCACAAGGTGGTGAGTTCAATCCCCGGTACAAATAAACAAACAAACAAAAATACTGAATCTGTAGATCCAAGGAGATGGGATGTTATTCCATATATCAGAATCTTCTTTAACTTCTCTAATGACTTTATTTTTCTAGTTCCTGTTGTCTTCTACAAAATATTGCATTTTTCTTCCAATAGTGCACTGAGGCCCTCTTAACTATTACTTAGTTTGACCTTGTCCAATACATAAAATTTAAGCATTTGGAACTCTTAAAGCAATTAGTAAGAAATAATATGTTATGGTTGGTCCTGGATAGTCTAGGACAATTGGAGGTGACATCATGACTCTAACAGCCCACCTTAGTAAAATACTACTTATTTAATAATAAAAGAAATATACATATATCATAGTCCTCAGCTTTTCTCTGTTAGTGGTTATGGCATTTCCTTATGGAATGTGAGTTGTTATGGAGATGTTAGAGATGACAAGATAGAGAAATAGGGTAAGATTTTTTAAAAGTTAAAGTTTCTTTAGTAAGCCTTAAATTTGAGTATAGCCTATTTGCCTACTATCACAAAATTTTTGCAGTCGAATCCCCTACTCTAATATTCTTCCCTTTATTCTCTCTAAGAAGTCACAAACCAGAGGTGCCCATCAGTAACCAACGTAACAAGAGGTTAGAAACCAAGAGCCAGGACGTGATAGGGCAGGCATGCACGAGAAGGTCTAGGGCCCTTTGAGAATTCTAGTGGGAAAAAATTCTTTCTGTTCCAGTGGAGACAATCTGAATTGATCCGGTTTTTTGTCTCTAGAACAGCAACTTGAAAATACAGAAATATTCAAGAAGTTAGAAGCTAAAAATGAGAAGCTGCAAAGAAGTCAATTCAAAATTAAAAGATGAGTTATGCAACAGTAAATTCTGCTGCTAGCATAGCAGCATGCCGCCTGCTCTCTGGTCGCAGTAACCAGTCCTGGTGACCGCAGTCAGAGCTGCAGGTGGGGGACAAGGCACCATGTATTCCAACAGCATCACTCAAACGCAAATCCAGTCTGATCGCTCACCTACGTAAAGTGACTGGAGACTCTTCTGCCTGAAATTGAGCCTCCCTGTGGATCCTGCATGAGCCACCCCGTCTCTGCACCTCCAGCTCCCAGCTCGCACAGTCTGTTACCCTGCAGTCACTGTGCTCCACCATGCTGAGCTGCATTCTGTGCCTAGAATGGACTGTGCGGCCTCTTAGTTCCTGGCCGCTGAACTTGCTGTGTTCTGCCTGAGATACTCATCCCCACCTCTTCTTCTCATATATCGCTCCTACCTAAATTACAGGGTCCAAGGCCTCCTCTTCTGGGGTCTGTGTGTTTTGTCCGTTTATTTGCCCTTCCTGCAGAGATCTGAAAGTTCTTTGAGGATTACCTCTGCCATTTTATTCCCAGGCTTAGCCCAGTGCCTGACACACATTAAGAGCTCAGTAGGGGTGTGTTAAATTAACCCGGTATTGATTTGACTAAAATCAGACTTCTATATCAAACGCAAAAAGAAAATTCAGTTATAAGTAGCTTATAAAACAATGGGTACTGGATGAGGACAAAATTATTAAATGAAATTATTAGATAAGTCAGAAGATCACTTTGAGTAAATGAGGCAACTCCTAAAAAAAGCAGTGTCTGCCCGGGTGGCCCCTGGTACCTCCCATCCACTCTTCTGTCCTTTCTACTTTTCAACTCTAACTGCGTTGCTATCAGCTCTTCTACTAGCTTTGCCAATATCTCTGTGAGCTTACTGGGAGGAAGGACCATGCTTTTTTACCTCTAGCACTTGACAAATGTTAAATGAATGAATGAATGAATGAATGAGACAAAGGCATGAATCTTTTGCACTAGACTATATGATATCAAACCATAGAAAGTAAAAACCATCATAAATCAAAGTAGGGATGACAGTTATACAATCATAAGATATTTTAACACACTGCCATCAATCTATGACAAATCTATTCGATAAAAAATAAATAGGGCATTGAAGAATTGGATTACATAATAAAGTTACATTAATACATACTGAACTTTGTAACCCCAGAAATAGAAATCCTTTCATAAATCAAACATTTACAAAAATGGATCATGACTAGCCCAAAGAACTTTATGCTCAAAGCACAAATTACATAGAACAAGTTTTGAAATGAAATACAAAAACAAAAACGAGGGAAAAAGGAAAGAAATAGCAGAAGTTTGTAAATACTCCATTTATCCTTGGAGTGTAAATTACCTTTTCCTACGTGATTTAAATGGCTGTGGCAAAAAATTTAAAGGCAAGAGAAATCACCATAAAAGCAAGTCAGTAAGAATAAGTAAATAAAAATCTAACATAAAACTACAACAGATAAAAATTAATATTCAAACAATAAGCTTTTAAAAATATTTCCCAGAACCATAAAAAATTAACAGCTTTAAAAACAAAAAGCTCTCACAAATCTGCAAGAAAAATAGTAATACTGCAACTGTAATGGCAAACAATAGTAATATACAATCCAATAATGATGAAACAGGCATTACTAAGTATTTAAGTAGCTTAATCTCACTAAGGAAGTACTGCATCTTAAAATATCACTTTTACATACTACATTAGTCAAATGTTTGGGCTTTGCAATAACTTTATGTTGATCATCATGTTTCCTCAATGCTTGCTTTCAGGGATAATTTGATAATGCTGAAAAGCCATGTTCCGGCAGTCTATGCAGACACTGTGAATTGGCCCAGCCCTTATGAAATGCAGTTTTGAAATCTTCTCCAATGGTCTTACAAAAACTGACATTAGTTCTCTTTCCAGGGAACCAACTTGAGAAAACTGTCCTAATTTCACCTTCAGATTTATGCATAAAAATATTACTTCATAGTATCATGAAAAGGAAATTGCTTCAATGTTTAATAAATGGTAAAGCTACTAAGATACAGAATTATGAAGCCACTGAAATCACACTTATGAAGCTTTTAATAACATGAATAAGATTAATTCAGTGATATGAGGTATAATTTTAAAAATGCAGTGTGCATTTAAACTTTAAGAAATTTATTCCAGTAAGACACATTGCGGTTAACTCTCCTCAAAATACTCCCCTTGCTTTGAACACATATATCCCGAGCATACCCGTGCCTGCCACTTTCTGCAGGACTTCTGAAAATCTTCTCCCATAAGCGTCTCTAGTTGCACTGACCTGGCTGCCTCTGCGTCCTGAACCAATTCAGAATATTTACCTTTCACGTCATTTTGACTTTGGGGAACAGCCCGTCGCCTCACGATGCCAGATCTGCTGGGCAAGCTGGAATGAGGACCCTCCCTGTTTCACACAAGTCTGCCTTTCTGTCGGACACACTCAGCAGTGGCAGTCAGCAAATGTTTTTGTCACACCTCATAAAGACTCTCAGGAAAGAGGGCTACCAGAGCTGCTTCAGAAAGCAGCAAGAACAATGGGATAAGTACGCTTGAAGCAAAGGGGGATTAGTGGCAATGTGTCTTTTACTGTAATAAAAAATTTTTATCTAAACATTACCATACTTTTAGATCACCTCTTGTATAATAAACTACCTCAAAAGTCCATTTCTTTAAGCAGTCACAGGTATTGTATTTGAATATATCCTGTGCACATTCTCCCATACACCAAAGTCATCTTTACATTACTTATAATGCTTAATGCAACATAAATGCTATGCAAATTGTTATTATGCTCTGCTGTTCAAGGAATAATGGCAAGAAAAAGTCTATATATTCGGTAGGGACAAAAATTGTTTGTCAAATATTTTTAGTACTCAACTGATTGAATCCACAGATACATGGATGGCCAGTTGGATTATACCTAGATTTATACCTTACATATGAATAAAGAAGACTTGAGGGCAAACCCCTAACAAATGTTATCTCTAGGTAGTGCAAGAGGCATGATTATAATTTACTTCTTTCAAGTTTTGTGTGTTTTCCAGTTATAGCAAGCTGGAAAATATTCTTTTCAAAGTATCTTATTTTCATGGAGAAACACGTAAGGCAGTTTCCTGCAAAAGTACTAAAGGAAATTACATCAGAAGTGAAAGAAGATCAACATCAAAGTGAAAAGTAAAAACACAGGGAGCAAGAGAGAAAAGACACCTCTGTATGATTCTTCTCTGGACCCTAAGGAAGACTGAGACATTTGAATCATCAAACATTTCATAGAAGATTCATGACCACATTAAACAAGCAAGTTAACTTATTTTCAGCTTTTATAATACTGAAATGATATATTGAATATGTTACTGCCTCCAAAAACAAAAAAAAAAAGCAGTATTTCTGTTTTCTGTTTTTGGATCTCAACCAAGAAAAAATAAATACAACAGAAGCCTGAGCCAGAGACTAATAAAAACTGAAAAATTTTAGAGTATGTGCTACAACCTAAAAATAAAGTAGACATGATTTTAAAAATATGACATCACTGTTATTTCTTCTACCATACTATTTTAAAGTTTAAAAACTTTTTTACAAAGGTACCATGTTCTTTCAATATTACATCAAAAACTAGTATCTCATTATTTTCATACAGACTTCAGATATGCAGAAACACTAAGAAAGAAAAGATATGCATTCCTATCATCCACCCTTTAGGCAGAATTGTTTTCAAGAACGCAGAGTGTGTCCAGTGTCTCCAGAACTGCCAGGAGAACCTCATTCTCGTCTTTGCCTCTGACTGCCAAGGGTCTGGGAATATTCTCGGCTTGTACCAAAAGTCATGTATTTTGGAAAAGAATTATCTCTCAGCAAACATTCCATGGTCAAACACAATTTAAGAAAGAAATACCAGGCAAGCAGTAGCCAGAAAAAAGTGTGCTATTTACAGAAATGCACCTGTCAGATTTCAAAATATCACCTCTTCCACTTCAGGAGGAACCGCAGATTAATTCTAGGAGAAGCAGCCTCTTCCCTCACAGCCTGAGAATTCTAACCCTAGGCACAGGCTCCCACCGCCAATCCATAGATGAAATATTACCCGTGTTCCCCAAAACATTTGTCTATGCTATACTGATCCCTTCCAGCAATGTAAGTGACAATATGTACCAGGCAGAAGAGAGTGGTGACATGTGACATTATCTTGGAATTGTTTTTTTTTTTTTTTTTTTTTTTTTGGTACCGGGGATCGAACTCATGACCTCGCGTTTGCCAGGCAGGCGCTTAAGCCACTGAGCTAAACCCCCGGCCCTATCTTGGAATTGTGAAACACAGAGCTCTTCCTTTGGGTCATTCTTTTAACAGCTAAGGCCAATTAGATAGCAAAGAAATACCTGTCACATCTCAGTACTTTTCTAAAAGTACCTTAGACCCAGCTACGCTGTTTCAAACTCCATTACATATTGCTGTAGACTAAGAATTTCAGCCTCTTTAACCACTAATGAGGCCTCAAGAGATCACGTAAAGCACCTTTAATGCTTTCCTACTGCTTCCTCGCTTGTTTAGACAGTTGTTTACCATCATTAGGCTTCAAAGTTTACCTAGTAATCATTTTCATCGCCCATAGATTCTGAGAGCTTTGCGCTGGAGGATAAAAGTGTTTAATTCTGTTTTCACTGTTTGTCTTAAGGGTTTATTGTAAACCTTGAGGTGTGTTGAGTTTTTGTGAGCTAAGGGTTGATCTGTGTCCTTCAAGTTCAAATTTTTAGTGAATTCTACACTTACAAGGGATGTAGTACGTGTTGGGTACTATTTTATTTAACGATTGGGTCCTACTATACCCAAACATAGGCATGAAAATTTCAACTGAACGGCTGTCTATGCGTGTGCACACGTGTGTGTGTGTGTTTTGCTGTAATCGGAGCCCAGAGCCTCACACACACTAGGGGAGCACTCTACAACTGAGCTGCACTCCCAGCTCAATGACACATTTAAGTGACTTCATTCATAAATATTCCTTTAGGTTCTTTGTGGCACCAAGATTTTGGTCAGGGCCCTATTCCACATGTGTCACCTGGTCCTCGTTTTCCCACATATGGTACAGTACTTTATATTTTAAACACCAGGAATTGAATAGAGGGGACTCAAGGCTCCTGAAGCAGCAGGATAAAGACACTGCTAAAAGAAATATTAGAAAGGAACCTAAGGCCGTGGCAGGAGAATCAGAATACCAAACAGAAGCCCCTGGAAACTTAACCCCACCTTAAGTGTTAATTTTTCACATTCTCTGTTCTCTTTCTCTCCCTCTTTTTCTCCCTCTCTCTTTCTCTCCTTTTCTCTCTCTCTGTTTTATTCTCTCAGAAAAACACAAGTAATCTTCCTTGCCCCAAACTCCAAATCTCCAAATTTAGTGAACCAAAATATCTACTCCTAAGAACACCCGCCCCCAAATCCTAGGGACATAATGTTGTTCCTGTCTGCAACATTTGAAGTAGCAAGTTATGTAAGTTTTTTAATAACTGGAGCTTTTGTTGTAGGAAAGACTATCATTTTCCATTATTGCAGTTACTAAATTAAGAACTTTCTCAAAATGAGCTCATTTTGCTGTTACAGAAAGTGACAGAATGAAAAGTAATTCCCACTTCCTATAATAATCTTATTGTCTGCTGTGCAATTTTGATTATACTGTCTTGTGTTCTCTCTCTCCCTCTCTCATTCCCACGAAAGGCACATTTACATTCGGAAGGCAGCATTTCTGGATGTTCTTCCCGAATGTCACATAAACTTCTGCTTTTCTATTTGATTCATAGCATCAAACTTAGCTTAAGTCCATGTAAATATCTCTCTTACATCAAAGTGCTAGTGTTCTACAAGATTAGAAGCAGAAATAGGCATTTTGAAAGTGTTGCTTGATGATTGTTGTTGATGATTTCTTCTAGGATCCTGTGTAAGGTATACCAAAGTTCAACTGTTTTAGCTGAAACCACTCTATAAAAAGTTAGATGATATCATTCCAGACTCTCCAAAGAAAGCACTCTGCCCATAGGAGCTCGGACTAGTTCATAAATGTGAAGGTTTATCTTTTAATCTCCCAGCTCCCTTTTGAAATAAGGGGCTGTATTTACACTAGAAAGAATTTTATTAGAATCTGCCCCCAACTATGTACTTATTCCTTTCTATTTTAGTGTTTTCCTATGACGAGGACGCGTATTTAATCCCAGCCTGACCCAAAGTGAGAGCAGTTCGCAGTCATTCCTACAGCACAGACCTGGCCAAACTAGAACATCAATTATTCTATACAAATCTTGAATTATCTTTTCTAAAAATTCTTGAATAAGTTATCCCTGAAATAAAAACATTTAGCAAGAGTTATGCAAATCACCGTCATTTTTGTTTATGTTTGCTTTTGTATCAATGACACCCCAACATACACTTTAGTTTAATTAAAATAGAATGGTTTAACTTAACTGTTTCAGGTAGAGCACTGTATAAAAGAGTCTTCCTCTATTATTATGCCTTAATATTTATAATATTATATAATTTAAAAAACATTTCAATATCAAGTAACTTAATTCTTCACCAAAGAAAGTAGCTGCTATAAACAACTTCTGCAGTCAATTCATAGGATCTCCACAGTGTATGTTTTGCTAGGTAGCAAATGTCAAGCAGTTTGGAAAACAAGGAAAAACATAAACCCCTTACCCTAGTGAGCCTCTCTCCTCTACTGGCCAGCACCAGAGAGAGCCATGCCAGTGACCTCACACACAGGACCTGGCCTTCTCTGTGCTAATGTCAAAGTACTCTATAAGAATAAATACTAACTAAATAGTGTTTGTAAATTATACTTGGGCTGAAAATTACATGATCCTTCCCTCCCAAGATACTTTCATTTTCCCTTTAGCAAAGAATCAGATTTCCTATACGTACCAATTCCCCAAGATGAAAGTAACTTTTATATTGCAAACGCATGGTAATAAAAAAATCAGTTTTCCTCATTTCCTCTTCTTTGCAAATTCAGTGAGCACTTATGTGTTCCTTTTGCAGCATTTCATCAACTAAATTTGTGAGTGTGCTCTTTTGGAGGTGCCATGCAAACCACTTATTTTGTGTATGGTTCCCAGGTGCCTGCAAGGCGTGGTTTATCTTGCAAAGCTGTGTCATCTACATCATGGCCCCCAACTTCTCATGGGGAAAGATTAGTATTAGTATTAGTATTAGTATTAGTATTAGTATTAGTATTAGTATTTTATCTCAAATCTATCATAGGCTCAAGTGTGGTTCCACTGCATGTCTGGCATACAATTCACACACACAAGTTTGACATGCAAACTGTTCTCTACCCAGTCAATGGGTAGGCCTTTCATGCCAAGCATGGATGTCGGACCAATGCCAAATTGCTACATTTGCTCAATGCTTATTGTTTTATCTCTGTACCAAGCGTTCGTAGTTGACATTTGACACAAATATCCATGACCATTAATACAAAACCGTGACCACCAGAGGTGCTAGCTCCACTATGGTGACCTAAACACAATGACAGCAGGAAGATGCTCCAGACCTAACAATGCACTCCTGTCACTGGGCCTCCTACTTCACCACCTTGGGGTTACTGTCTGTTCTTCCATGCACAGAACATCTCCAGAGATGGCGTTTCTGACACTCTTCTAGGCTGGGGATGTGGCTCAAGGGTAGAGCTCTTATCTGGCATGCACAAAGCTCTGGGTTCCATCCCCAACACTCCAAAAAAATTGTCTGATACTGTTTTCTGTGTAACTGGAAGACATCAGATGTTAAAAGAGATACATTCCCAAGGCCGAGGATTTAACTCAGCAGCATAAGCGCCTGCCTGGCAAGTACCAGGTTGTGAGTTTGATCCCTGGTGCAAAAAAAAAAAAATCTGCCCCCAAAACATTAATTAATTAATTAATTAATTAATTTAATAGATACAGCATCTACCCCAAACTGTAAGTACTTCAAAGACAAAAAAATGAAATTCACATCAATGAAATTCACAACATAAGTGACGACCTAAATCACATATAGAGGTAAAAGAATTTAAAATAGCACAAAAAATCCAATTGTAAAATACATGAGCTTAAACTTTTTCTTCTTTTAATAAATATTAGAAAGAGTAAGATATAAACACATATACCAAAAAGAACATTAAAATAAATGGTGAAAGGGTAAAGGCAATGCAGGGCAAATCGACTGGCTAGAGATGGAGATGGAGGCTGCCCGAAGGTGTTGCTACCCTCCAAAAAGCTTCCTCATTGTTAAGGAGGCCACGGAAAATTCTAGGTGATATTTGTGAGTGGCAGTTAGAGAAATGTGACCGTTCTATTCACCCATCTTTTCAGAGTAATATATCAGAGATCCACTGGAATTTTAGGTTGAAGCCAGCTTTCTCTGTCTCATAAAAAATAGAAAATCACATAGGTACCTTAAAACTTTCACACTCAATGGAAATTCTAAATTATTTGTCATTGTTATAAATTGCAAAGAGATTCCAAATATACACTCATTATTGAGAAAGGAAACTGAAAATATAACAGCAGGATGAAGGAGAATAATAGCTTTAGTGTGGGAGGTAGCATAACTGGAAGATGTGGTATTAATTTTAACAGAAGCTATTGTCTACCATTACCTTCCAAGGTCTCCCCTGTATAAAAGAGAAAAATCAGAATTCTTCAGGTCCACAGACGATCTCTCCTATCCAGAACTCTGAGTACATGGAATACAGCGACACAAAGGCAACTTACATTTAAGGATATTTTTCCTCGTTTCTGTGCATTCACTGCTTACTCGGATATCACCGTTTCTTTCATTGGACCTCACTCACTTATCATCATTACTTTTTCTCTTTTCTGTGGAGATAAACTAGACATGCGGAAACCTTGGACGGTACTTACCTGAAGCCCCACTGGAAATATGTAATATTACAAAATAAATCCTGAAATACAGACTTGAAAATACAGCCAGTTTCCTGAAGCTTGTTTCCAGGGTTTTTTTGTTTCCTACAACCAGCCCCTATGCAGACTTTCAACACTTTTTACTACTTTCAAAAGACAGAAATCAAGTCAGAAGATGATGCAAGATATTTTGTGAATGTGAACTCTGCCTGCAGAAAATCAAGTATTTATTATCAAAACCTATAATTTAATACTCACTTCTAAGAGAGAGTAAGGAACAAAGAAACAGTAGTAGCAGTATTTAGTAGCAGCAGTGGTAGTAGTAGCGATAGTAGTACTAGTGAGAGCCGCTTACCTATTTATCATTACATATCCACTGCCTAACAGTATGTACCGAAGTTCCCTCTAAAGGCCATCACATAGCCTTTGCGTCCTTTACCAAGCCTGACTTTCCACCGGGAGGACAGAATTAGGCACTGGGTGTCGTCAGACTATGCCTTCCCCATGTGTTGGCGGCTTCCCAAAATCTTCATTTCCCCAGGATCAAAAATGAACAAAGCAGCAAAACATGCGCCTTATATAATCGTTATGAGGCCCGAACAGTAAAGCCAGTGACACGTAACTTTGTCGACGTAAATTAATTCGGGCGCCCGCAGTGGAATGCCCCGAGGGATTCCCGGGACCGCAGCGGACAGTCCCAGACACGCCCCGTGCTGTGGCCAGGCTCACGCCTGCAGGGACGAGGCAGCAGCGCGCCCTGGCCCAGGCGTGACCTCCTTCCTCCCTCCCGCTGTAACAGACTGCTGCCGGGCGTGGGTGCCAGCTCCTGGGAGCGCCCCTCTGGGCGAGGGCACGGACACCCACAAGCAGCTGGCCAGCGGCACACGTCTTTGGGGTCTCTGTTTCCTGAGCCACAGAGCAGAGAACGGACCACAGCTGCCTATTTATTCGGTCTCTGGGAATTTACATTTAGGCGCCCGGAGATGCACGGCCCGGGAACTGGTGGAGCTGGGCCCTTCTTTTCCTCGTCCACCAGTTCTTTCTGGCTTTCACGGCATAGCCCGTAGCCTTCTCCTAAATTCTCCCTTTTCGCGGCATCAATCAGCATCAGATTCTATGGTTTCAATCCACAGGACGCCTTCTGTTGTGGCTCGTGGGTCTTCACAGTCATTCCCTCAGAAATGCAGAGAACCAATACACATTTGAATTTTACGGAAAAGCTAGCAGCCTGTTTCCAAGCAATATTGTAATATTTTATGAGAAATGCAAGTCTGAACTCCAAAATAAACACTAAGTTCCAGAATTATCTTGTATTTTTTGGAAGTGGATACAAGAAATTATTTTTGTTCATTTCTTTGCTGTTGGTGATGTGCTCTTTTTTGTTTGTTCTTTAACTTTTTGAAACAAGGTTTTACTATGCAGTTAAGGCTGGTCTCAAGCTCACAGCAATCTTCCTGCCTCAGCCTCTCGAGTGCTGGGATTACAGGCATGCACCACCACATCGGGCTTGTTTTAGGTTTGTTAAATTTTGTGATAAACTTAAAAAACAATCAAACTGACTGCTAAAAGAAAAAGGCTGGCTTTTGCACTTATCTACATACTTTTTGGAAATGCAAGCCCTTTGGTTCCTGTTTTGTTCAGAAATATAAATTAGAATGTATACACTGAAATACAATGTTGAAAAACAGATGATATAGAAACTACCAACAAAATTTCTGTTTTTATTTGTGTGTGAAGTTTTTAAATAGGTCAGTTTACCAAATGAAGGTACTCACAGTACACTGTCAACAAAACAATGTACTTTGTAATCTAAACACTATACTTAAAACCAACAGCAGACAAGGGCACCTCAGCAATAAAAGAAACACCCTTATCGAAATTTTACTAACATTTCAGAGGTCCATAATAGTTTTCTTTAACATTTTTCTTAAAAGTTTTCCTTCATTTTTAAGGAATTGATTCATTTGACAAACTAATCTGGGAAATATCTTGAATAACAAATGTCTTGAATACTAAATGTAGTATCAAAACTACATTTTTCAGTAACACCTTAAAATTACAATTTTATGAACCACCTTTAAAATGGATTTTGTTTCCTACCATTTAGATCTCATCCCTTAATAATTTTTTTCATTTAAATATTTTTTTAAAATAGGCATCTATTATAAAGCTTCCATAGAAATGCAAAGAAACCAGAACAGTGCAGTAATTTTTAAAAAGAGAAACATAATGGAGGGCTTCCCCTTCCGCAGTGAAGGACCCGCTATAAAGCTATGGTTATTAAAACAGTGTGGCATTCAGTCAAAGCAGCAGCTAGACCATTGGAACTGAAAACCTATGCAGAAATACACAGAAATGCAGCTCAGGCTGCCCATACGGTATCACAGACCGAGTGACCTAACCACGTTTTTATTTCCTCACAGTCCTGTGAGCTGGGAGTCCAAGGCGGAGGTGCCAGCCGCCTGGGTTTCTGGGGAGGCTTCTCTTCCTGGCTTCAATTGGCCACTCTCTTGCTGTGTCCCCACATGGACTTTGCTTGTACGCTCAGGTGGGGAGAGAATGTTCTCTGAGGCCTCTTCCTCTCCTTGTCAGGAAAACTACCCCATCCTAACAGCGTGCCATCTGTAGGATCTCATTTCACCTTAATTACTTCCTTGAAGGCCCTATCTCTAAAAATACTCTGGGTGAATTTCAATGGGACAGACATGAGTCCCTAACACGGGTAAATTCAGTTTTTTCCCAAGTTGTAAAGGAAGTGGAGAAAAGACAGTCTTTTCAACAAATGGTGCTAGGACAGTTGGGTAGACATAGCCAAGGAGCAGAAACAACTTCAATCCATACCTTGGTCTTAATTTGCCTTTTCCTAATGACCAATGCTATTGAGAATATTTTCATGTGCTTGTTTGACACCTATTTATCTTCACTGGTGAACTGTCTATTCAATTTTTTTTTTTTGGCCTCTTTAAAAAAATGTGGATTTGGGGATGACAGTGCACAATGTATGTACCATTGTTGTCCTGATTGACACGTTTTAGAAAAAAATTAAAATGTGGTTGTTTTCTTTTTGGATTTTGGGAGTTCTTTAAATACATTTCAACTATAACTTATCAGATATGTAGTTTGTAGATATATTATCCCTGTCTGTTACTTGTTCTTTTACTTTGTTAACAGTGTCATTGAAAGTTCTATACTTTTAAGGCTTACATTTAGGACTGTAATTTATTTTGCATTCATTTTTGCATACAGTGCAATGTACAGATTGGAGCCAGTAACTAGATTGAGGTGGGCTGAAGAGAAAAGAGAAGCAAGAGGATAGAAATGGGAGTAGGAAATTTTTCGAGTGTCTTTGCCCCAAAGAGAGAAAGAATTAGGACTAACAGGAGATTTGCAAACAGAGAAATTTAAGCAGAAGTTCTCTTCCTGTGATATTCCACTGAGTTTGTTGACAAAAATTTTGCTTCTCATGTTCAGTCACCATCACACTAAATTTAATTTTGGTTGTTTTCCTAACACCCTCGATTCTTAATTATTATTGCTCTGAGGCTTACTGATCTTATAAAATTTTATTACTCTTTAAAAAGATATATGAAAAAATACAACAAAATGTTTATGAATTAGACCTTTGGATCGAAGAGACTTTAATTAAACTGTCTTTTCTTATAATTAGTGATATCTCTCCTAGATGTTGCTATTGATCCATTTTTCTCTGATACCTCCTAAAATAAAATTATAGTAAGAGATTTATGTGTTACTCTTTGGCAATCAAAGTGACCAGATTAGAATAAAATCAAATTAGCACTCTATTTCCATGAGTCAAAACCTAAATAATAGGTAGGCTAATAAACATGCCTCAAAATTACATGGGTGGTATCATTCTAAATCTTATTTCTTTTCCATAAAGTGTTAATTACCTATGGATCACAGCTCATTTTATTGTTCCTTCTAAAGCAGCACTGTTAAATTTTAATAAGGGACTCCTCAAAATACAGTATCTTTCCTCAAAGTATAATGAAGTACTAACTTATCAGAAATAAAAATGTTGATTTGAATCAGACTAAATTAATGTTAAGTGTTATTCCAGTTACCAATCAGGAAAATGCCTTTTCCTATCACCATAATTTTTCAGTGGGTATTGTTAGGGAAAATAGGGAATATCAAAGTACAAACCAAATTAAACAGAATTACCATAACTAAATTTTCTTTCTCATGCCATCGAGATTTATAGCAGAAAATCTGAAAATTACTACCAACTACTTTGGAGCAGAGATACTTGATTCTACCTTCTACAAACACCTAGTAAAATTTTCTAGATTGTATTAGAGACGGCTAATATTTGCATCTCTCATTGCTTCCATGATGTGTTTACATAAATATCTCATTGATCTCCACGGACTACATGAAATGAGACCTTTCACAGGTAAATGAAAGTGAAAAGTTCAGAGACACTGACATCCAAATGCAGAGTTATTAAGACGGGAAACTAAATTTCAAATTCATCATCCAACCCAAAACTTCATTTCTGGTTCACTACACACATTTATGTCTCTCATTTTATATATTATTTCTCCTAGCAAGAAATCTAATGAAGTTTCCCTGGAACAAATTCAAAAATAGCAAAAAAGAGAGCACCATAAAGTCCTCAAATCAGATCAAGCTGCATTTTGATCTTCCACCTCTCACAGTTGAGGCTGTGCTTCCGCGAACTTCTTTTAAATTTCAGTTCTCCACAAGAAAACCACAAACTTCCGAGGGCGTTATTCTGACCCCATGGCCGCAGGCATCTTCCAGAGCCATATCGATGAACGCATCCCTCTCAGGCCTCCAGGGTCTGGGAACACGAATCGAGACTGCTTACCTCCTGCCAAGCCCCCAAAATGCTCTGGCTTCCAACCTTTGCTGCAAGCAGCAGGTTCTCCTGCTTGGATTATTGTTTTAATGAACAGAGCCAGATGGTGGCCGGTGAGTTTACCAGACCACAAGAGCTTATTTCCTGTACAATCAGACTGAGTTTTTCATCAAAGAAACACCATCTCCTCTTTTCTATGCCTTCCTATAAACTCACAGTCCTCTTCATTTGTCAAGCCTTAAGACAGTTTCAAAACTATTTTCAGCTGAAAAGACTTGTTATGGGTATATATTCTCATGTCATTTCACTTGTCTCAACTAGATTTTAGATTTTAAATGTTAGGGACTTAGAACTGTACATCCCTATTTCTCTGCTCCCTCTAAGCCATCTTTGTGGACACTGCACACACACTCTGGGTGTATTCCGCCAACCCTACGACGGTAGCTACTGTGCAAATAGAGTTAACTAAAATCACTCTGAACAAAGAATGATAGTATTGCTGGATTTCACATCATGACGCTAAAATCAGCACTGGGTACTGTAGTGTCTCTTTTTCTTCAAAGTAGTTGTTCATTTCAACATGCGTTATATAGTTGGTTCTCATAAACTGTTTATAAGCTCTACACGTGCATGAGTCTGTACATGTACATCTATCCTTTCTGTGTTAGGGGGAAACAGACAAATCAAGACAAAACAAAACAATTCCCGGAAGAGCATGAAGCAAAAAGTCATATAGAACCACAGTACAAGGTGATCTACAATGGTTACCATGATGTCTCAGCAGTATATAACAACATTAATAAAGTGATTCAAAGTGATTTTAGCTTGTTTTGTTTTGTTTAAGTTCAACACACATGAAGGTATGGACAGCTGTTTTGAGGAGAATGAGAGACACTATGACAGCCATTCTTGGCTTCCCTACTGTCTGGTCTTGAAGACCTGAAATGCTTTCCTTGTCCTGTTCAGATCAGTCCCATACTATGTTGTTTCATGTGAATTCCCTGAATGTGACAATATGGACAACTATTTGGAAGAAAACAAGAGTCAATATGATAGAGAGTGAATATCTCCAACTGTCTAGCTTTGAAATGTATGTCTCTTACATTGCTTTCTTGTGACCCGCTTTGTTCTGTTTTGTTGTGTTTAATTTTACCCCTTTGATATAATTGCATGTATGTTTGAGTGGGTAAGATGGATGACCATATTGCTGTTTTTGTTAGATCGTGGAGCAGCCATATTGCTGTTTTTCTTAGATCATGGAGCAGAACTGTTAGCAGTCTCATTGTTTGAATGTCTATTTTGCATGTTTTAATTTTGTAATTTAAACAACTATTTCCAAGAAGTCAATATGTAATTTGTCAAGTAATAATCTCTTAGGTTTTGTTATTGTTGTTCTTTTCCTTTTTTCCTTGGGATTCTATATTGTTGCTACCCTTTATTCTGTTTTTTTTCTCTTTAAATAAAATTTAAAAAAAAAGAAAGTATAATTTGAAATTGTTTTGTTCTGTGAAAATAGCCTCCCAAAAGGAAACCATCACTAACTTGTTGTTATACTTGATAATCTGACATTTTGGTAATAATACAATTATTTCTGTGTTCCTAAAAAAAAAAGGAAAAGAAAAAAATTAATTGCCAAGATTATCAGAGCCGACACTAAATTTCTTTTTTTTTTATTTTATTTAGAAAGAAAAGAAAAACAACCAAACAAAACAGAAAAAAGGGTAGCAACAATACAGAATTCTAAAGGAAAAAAAGAAAAGAACAACAACAACAACAAAAAACCACTAAGAAATCACTAGTTGATAAATTACATACTGTCATCTTAGAAATAGTTGTTCAAGTTACAAAATTAAAACATGCAAAGTAGACACTCAAACAGTGAGACTGTTAACAGTTCTGCTCGACAATCTAACAAAAACAGTAGTATGGTCATCTATCTACCACACTTAAACACACATGCAGTTATATCCTTTAGAGCACTTTCTTTTGCTCTCTCTTTTACAGTAGCAATTATGTATTTTGGGTTTCATTACTCCTACAGTTCTTATTACTTTTTTTTATTTTAAAGAGAATAAAACAAAAGAGGGCAGAACAAAGCAGATCAGAACAGAACAGCATAAGCAACACAGCACTTTACAACAAGACAACCAGACATTAACAGTAGCTGTCAAAATATCTCTTTCTCTGCTATAGTTGAGCATAGTTTGAGATACAATAATATCAAACATAACACAATAGTATAAAACCGTTCAAGAGAATGAAAGAATTACAGGACTTTCTGAACCGAATAACTATGATCAATGGTTATTATAATATCTCATTTTGAATAAAAAGATTTGTTTATACTATCACATATATTAAAATCCCAGTAAGACACAACATGATAGAACTGATGGTAATAGCAGAGTAGAAGCATGGTAGGACTTCTAAGGAAGATGATATTAAATCAGCAATGGCTGCCATAATGTTTTGTTTTCTTCAAAACCACTGTTCATACCATCACGCATAAGAAAGTCAAACAAAACAGAGTAAAACCATTCCAACTGATGAATGAAAACATTGAAAGGCTTCAAAGCAATGAAATGGGGAATCATGATTACTATAAAATATTTATAGTATAAAGATACTATATACTCTTACCAACTCTCATACCAGGGAGACTATATGGTTATTTACACGTGTGTGTTTGGTTTATTTCGCTTATGAGTATGGTCTCAAGTCGTGTCCATTTATTTATAAATATCTCAATGTGATCATTCTTTATAGCTGAGTAGTACTCCATTGTATAAAAATACCACAACTTTTTAATCTATTCCTCAGTTGATGGGCACTTAGGTTGTTTCCAAGATCTGGCTATTACAAATTGTGCTGCTATAAACATGGGTGCACATATATCACTGTGGTATGATGTTTTCAGTTCTTCTGGGAATATGCCTAGAAGCGGAATAGCTGGGTCAAATGGGACCTCCAAACCCAGCTTTTTGAGGAATCTCCAGACTGACCTCCACAG
>PVJX010030268.1:0-22066 GCA_004027295.1 Dolichotis patagonum
GGAAGGGAGGAAGGAAGGGAGGGAGGAAGGAAGGGAGGATGGGGGAAGGAAGGAAGTAAGGAGGGAGGGGTTCAAAGGAGGGATGAAGGAGAAAGAATAAAGAAGGAAAGGAAGATGCAGCTTCTTTCATAAATATGTGGCGTGTTGAAATATTCATTCAGAGTCTAGCTGGTGACAAATTCTTTTTTTCTTTTGTACTGGGGATCAAACTCACAACCTCACACTTGCCAGGCAGGCACTTATTCCACTGAGCTAAACTCCTAGCCCCCCAAATTCTTTTCTTGATGATGGAGTTCATATCTAGAAATTCATCTCAGATGAAACCACAAATATGCTCTCCAACAGCCCAGTCACCAGGGCGTCTCTGTAATGCCAGTGGGCGCACAGACCTGTGGTTGGTGGAGTTGGGAGCTCATGCCCTGTCTGACAGCTCTATGGTGTCCCCGAGGTGTGGTGGGTTGTGGCAGACAGAACAACTTCCACCAGAACCCTGCACCTATGTGAGCACACCCTCTGTCCCTCTTTCCCCTTTGTTCCCTTCCGTTTCTCCTTTTCTTCCTCCTTCCCTTTATCTTCTTTCCCTCTCTCTTTCCTCCCCCTCTCTTCCCTTCCTCCCTTCCCTTCCCTTCATTCCTCTCTTCCCTCATTTTTTTCTCTTTCTTCCCAATGCTGCTCTTTGGTCTTCCAACTGTCCCGCTTTCTGACACGCTTGTCATGTGGAGCCCTGAGGTTCTGTCTGCTGGAACCCTCACCTCATCATATGATCTTACCTGTCACCACCACTACACTGAAAGACAAATTGGCTCTTTGCACAGTCCTCTGATGGTGCCCTGGTGGCCACTGACACACAGGTGAACTTGATGAGTCCATGCGGAGGGCACTATCTCAGTCACACATCCCCCAAAGCACACCTGCTCTTCTTGGCCCTTGGGGACATAAGTCACTGTAACCATATCTGAATAGTTTGAAAAGTCAGTGTCGCTATTTCCCTTTGTTCCTGGAGCTGCTGGTGTTGATGTTGCTGGAACCTTCAAATGTCAGGTATTTGCACAGATTTTGGTGCAACAGCTCTTTGAATTTTGGAACACTTTATTGAGTACACTTTAGTTGAGTTGTAAAATGACAGAGTGACCAAACTGTTGCCATCACTCTGGTTCTTAACCAATGACTCAAATTTGTGTGTCGTAGTCATCCTCTTAGGAGGCTTCTTGGTGTGTGCAAACTGACCTCAGCTCCTTACAGACCCTGGCACACACCTTCTCATCCCCTGACCATCTGTGCTCCGCAGAGAACACTTAGATCTAGGTGGAAGCTCACACTTCAGTGCATCTGAACACATACAGGAGGCATCTGAACTGAAGGCAAAATGAACTCATTCACTGACCTGCATTAAACTTGGACCATCACAGCAACTCTGGTGAGGGGTCAGATAAGGTCCTAGGAATTACGCCTAACATTTATAAAAGTACTAAGTCTGTGGTCACAGTACGTAATGCTTACATTCCTTGTAGGGAGTTGGTACAGGTACAAAACACATCTTAATTTATTTGTTCATCCTCTTTCCGTCTCCTCCCTTTGCCATCCACCCATAACTTGATCGCCTCCCAGTTTTTGTACGTGATTACACTGTATAACATTTACATTCATCGTGTGGAGATGACCCATGTACATAACACCCCAACCTCTGTTCTTTATTCCTCACCTCTCCTCTGTCTCCTCCTTCCTCCATCAACTGCTCCCCATCCCCTTTGAGAACCATCTACCTCCCTACTTCCTATTGCTTACCTTGCTCTTTATTTTACTGAGTTTCTCACGTAAGAGAAGCCATGTGATATTTAATCTTGTGTCTCTGATTTATTTCACTTCACAGCATCATCGGAAGGTGATTTATTTTCCTATTAATGATGCTACTTTCTCTTTCTTTATGGAAGAATAGTACTCCATTGTATTTTCATTATCCATTCTTTTGTTGATGGACATATGAACCGTTTCCAAGATTTATCTGTTATAAATTGTGCCCCTATAACCATGGGTATGCATCTATCTCTGTAATATGATGCCTTTTAACTCTTAGAAATATACCCAGAAGGGGAATAGATGAGTCAAATGAAATTTCTAGTTTTTGATTTTGAGAAATCTTCATATTGATTTTCATAGTGATTATACTATTTTACATTCCCACCAATAGTGTAGAAGAATTCCTTTTTCCTCTTGGCCTCTTCAGCGTTTGTAATTATTTGATTTCTTGATAGCTCTGGGATTAAATCTCAGTCAAATCTCAGTGTTTTCATTTGCATTTCTCTAATAGCCAGTGGCGTTGAGCATTTCTTCACGCATTTATTGGCCATTTGTACTTCTTCTATGGAATGCCTATTCATTTCACTTGCCCTGTTTTTTAATTGGGCCTTATATTTTGGAGGATTTTTTTCTACATCTTTATGTATTTTAGATAAGAGGCTTATGTCTGACAAATGGCTAGAATTTTTCCATTTTGTAAGAGGTCTTCCTTCTGTTGGTTGTTTGTTGTGCTGTGCTGTGAAGAACCTTCTGTCTGATATGATTTGACTTGTTGATGCTGTGCTCTGTGCTCTGTGCTCTGAGGTTCTGTTTGGAAACTCATCTTTGCCTATGACTTCAAGAATTTTATCTATTTTGTTATCCCAGCAGGTTATGCTTCCTTTTTTACATTTAGTTCTTTGATTTGTTTTATTTTAGTGTAGTATATTGTGAGGGATATGGATCTACACTCAGTCTTCTGTATATAGGTGATCAGTTTTCCAATACCATTTACTGAAGAGTGTTGGTCCTTGTGTCAAAGATCAAATTGTTGTTGTGCCTGGGGTTGTTTCTGCATCCTCTATTCTGCTCTACTGATCTTCATGTCTCTTTTTGTATCAGTACCATGCTTTTTTCATCACTATACCTTTGCAATGTAATTTCAGATTTTGTATTGTGAGCCTCCTGTTTTACACTTGTTGTCCAGCACTACTTTTGCAATTCTGGGTCTCTTCTGGTTCCATATAAATTTTAGGATTCTTTTCTTTAGTTCTATGAAAATTGCTATTGGACTATTGATTGAGACTACATTAAATCCATATACCAATATTGGAAGTATGGCCATTTTGACAATAGTCATTCTGTCTGTTCAGGAACAGGTAATATCTTTCCATTTTCTAATTTTCTCTTTGGTTTTCTTTATCAGAAAACTGTAGTTTTTGTTGTAGATGTCTTTCACTTTCTTACTTAGGCAAATTCCTAAGTATTTAATTTTTCTTGGTGTTGTTCTGAAAGGTTTTTTTTCCTAATTTCTTTCTCAGTGGTCTTATTATTGTCATCACATGATCTACAAATAATGATAATTTGACTTTTTCCTGTCCTATACATATCATTTTAAAGTTCTTTTTCTCACCTACTTGGCCTTGCTAATGTTTTAAGGACTGATGAACAGGAGTGATAATAGTGGACACCCTTATCTTGCTCCTTATTTTAGAGGGAAAGCTGTTATTCAGGGATTTTAAATATTCTTGGTCCAATTTTGGTAATTTGTAGGTGTCTTGGAACCTATACATTTTCTGAATTCTCCAATTTAGTGGTATACAGGCTTACAAAGTATTTGCTACTAATTATCTGGGTTTCAGAGATGTCTGCTATGATTCCATCTTGTCATCTCTAATTGCATTAATTTACATCTTTTCTTTCCTTTTTCTGGTTAGACTGACTAAGCGTTTGTTATTTTGTGTATTCTTTTTTTTTAAAATTTTATATAAAGAGAAAAAAAGCAAAACAGAAAAAAGTGTAGAAATAATACAGAATTTCAAAAAAATAGTAAGAAATCACTAGTTGATAAATTACATATTGCCCTCTTAGAAATAGTTGTTCAAGTTACAAAATTAAAGGATAAAAGGTAGACATTCAAACAGTGAGGCTGCAAACATTTCTGTTCAATGATCCAACAAAAACTTAGTAATATGGTTATCAAGCCTACACATTTAAACATATATACAGTTATATACTTTAGAGCACTTTCTTTTCCTCCTTTTTCTTTTTAACTCCATTATCTGTTTAGTTATATCATGTTGCAACTTGCTCAGTACCTTAGTGATCTGTTTTGTTGTTGTTCTTTACTTTTTATTTTATTTATTTATTTATTTATTTTTAAAATTTTTTATTATTTTGAAAGTACTAAAACACAGCAGAACAAGATAGAACAAAGCCAATTGAGACAGTGTAGTGAAATTGATACAGAACTTCACAGCAGGTTACCCACATAATAGTAATAGGTACTATTATCTTCACAATAGTTGTTCTTTCAATTGGGTATAACAAAATCAAAGGAAATACAGGACATTACAGAACTTATTAAAACAGAATATTGAATAGAGCAATAACATTAATCAGAACAAAGTAAAACAGTGATAAAAATATTTGCCTTCAAAGAGATGATAGAAGGGAATCCCCCTTATTTGCTATACTGCATACGGTCAGTCTTCCAAGAGATGCTCAGATCTCTGGCTCCCTCTTGTTAAATGGAGAGGAGGGATGAGATGTTTGATTTTCAGCCCATGCACCACTAGGCTCACAGCCACTTACCAGGGTGGCAAGTGAGTGGGTTGCTTTCTTTCCCAGCATCCCAAGTTCCAACATGGCATGAACCTCAGGAAATGCTATTGGTTCTCGCCCTGGGACTGCTGCAGCTTGCCAGGCTACAGCCTCTTACCAGGGCAGTGAGCAAGTGGGTTGCTTTCTTTCCCAGCATCCCAAGTTCCAACATCTATTGTGTGTATTCTTTCAAAGAATCAAATATTAGACTCATTAATTCTGTGTAATATTTTTGGTGTCAATTTTATTGATTTCTGTTCTGAGCTTTTATAATTTTCTTCCTTGTACTAGTTTTGAATTTGGATTGTTCTTGTTCTTCTAGGAGTTTGAGGAGTGTTGTGAAGTTATTCACTCATAGGGATTCACTCTGTTTTTGTGATGTGAACATTTACAGCTCTAAACTTTTCTCTTAGAATTGCTTTTATTGAGTCCCATAAGTTCTGGTATGTTATACTGACATTATTATTTATGTCTAGAAATAGTTTTATTTCTTCCCTGCTTTCTTCTGTAACCCATTGTTTATTTAGGAATGTATTGTTGCTGCCCCGGGGGCTCTGCCAGCCCCAGTTTTCCATGCCCAGCTTCTGCATCTCAATTAAGAGAGCCAAGAGTCTACAGAGGAGTGGAGATTGCTTGAGGTGAGGTCCAGTGACCTGGGGAAAGTTGGAGACCTACGTTCTGGCCTTTGAGCTTCTGGGGAGCTACTGGGATGCTGGACTGGGTCCAGCAGATTGCAGGGCCTCAGTCACCCACACTCAGTGGCCTTGTTTCAGTCCAAGAGGCAGGAACCTTGCACGAGGATTCTGGGCTCAATTGGGCTGGCCTGGGGACAGCTTAAGATCGGCACTGCCAGTGGTTGAGTTCATATCCACACCCCTAGGACAGGGTATTGTGGCCCGGGGGTTTCTCTGGCCCCAGTTCTCCACACCCTGCTTCTGTCTCTCAATTTAGGGAGCCAAGTACTTGCAGAGGATCTGAGACTACTCCAGGAGCTGAGGGTGCAGGAGGAGATTTGCAACACACCCAGAGAAAGATTTGGAACACTGCTCAAACCAAGGAAATAAAGAAAAATGACAAAAGAAAAGAACAAAATGCAGGCTCAAATCACCAGCCCATCCCAAGAAAGCCTGGGAGCCATGTACATAGAAGAAAATAGAAGCCATACACCTGAAATGACTGAAGTGATATCAACTGAAATAAAGAAGCAACTAGGGGAAGCTATGGAGAAATTCAAATTAAAAATAATTTCCCAGGTAAAAGAAGAAATGATAAAAGTAGTGACAGAAATAATGAACACATCTAGTGAAGACACAGCTAAAAATTAGAGGAACAAAGCAAACAGATAGAATACCTAAATGAATTCTATAAGAAATAAAAAGAATACATAAAGCAAATTCAAAGAGATATACAGGACATTAAAAACTGTATTGAAAGCTGTAAAAACTTCCTCAGTGAAAGATAGAATTTCAGACCTTGAAGATTGCAGGTAGTGAACAGGAAAGGAAAGATCTTTTAAAAATAACAAAGAATCAGGAAATAACAATTCAACAGCTGCAAGATGATGCAAAGAAAAATAAAATAAGACTAATAGGGATAAATGAAAAATAAGGGGACAGCCCAAATGATATCAAGAGGATATTTACAGAATAGCTGAAAACTTCCCAAACATGAGAATGGAAACTGACATTTGGATTAGTGAAGCATATACAACTCCAAATAGCCATAACCAAAATAAAACTACACCCCGACACATAATAATCATCATTCAAGAAACCCGCCATAAGAACAGAATACTAAAAGCTGTTAGAGAGAAAAGACAGATCACCTATAAAGGAAAACCTATCAGAATCACAGCAGACTTCTCAACACAAACAATGAAGTCAAGAAGAGCATGGAGTGAAGTATTTCAGATCCTAAAGGGAAACCACTTCCAACCCAGACTGATGTACCCTGCAAAACTGTCCTTCAAAATGGATGGAGAAATAAGATACTTCCATGACAAAGAACAGCTGAAAAACTTCATGACCACCAAACCAACCCTACAAGGAATGCTGAAAGATATTCTAGATACACATAGGATAAAACCACCAAGCAAGTCAGACAATTAAATAGAATGGAAAGCTAAAGATACAACAACAGAAAGATAACATATCAACAATCAACCAATATATAACAGTTATAACCATTAATGTAAATGGCCTCAACTCACCAATCAAAAGAAACAGACTGACAGAATGGATCAAGAAACAACATCCAACCATATACTGTCTACAAGAAACCCATCTAACCCAAAAGGAAACCCATAGACTGAAAGGCAAAGGATGGAAAACAATACTTCATGCAACAAGAAACCAAAAAAAAAAATCCTGTTTGCAGACAATGTGAACTTCAAACCAAGAATGATCCAAAGAGATAAAGAAGGTCACTATATACTAGTTAGGGGAAAACCTCAAGAGGAAGAGATAACAATCTTAAATATATATGCACCAAATTCCAGAGCACCCAGCTATATAAAGCAAGTATTAACAGAAATGAAAAATCAAATAAGCAATATCACAACTATAACAGGAGACATTAACATGCCATTGATCAACTAGACAGAAAATCAGCAAAGAAATAACAGAACTGAATCACACCTGTGAACAAATGGACTTGATAGACATACACAGAGTGTTCCATCCAACAACATCAGAATATACATGCTTCTCAGCGGTACATGGGACCTTCTCTAAAATAGACCATATACTAGCCCACAGAACATATTTAAATAAATGCAAAAGAGTTGAAATTATCCCATGCATGTTATCATAGCACCATAGCACCATGAAACAAGAAATTAACAATAAAAGAAACTGCAAAAACCCCACAAACATATGGAAATAGAGTAATTCACTCTTGAGCAATCAGTGGGTCACGAGGAAAATAAAGAACAAATTAAACAATATTTACAAGCAAATGAACATACAAACACAACTTACCGGAATTTGCGGGATGCAATGAAAGCCGTCCTCAGAGGAAAATTATTGCACTGAGTTCCCACATAAGGAAGACAGAACAAACACAAATAAACAATCTGATGTTACAACTCAAACATCTAGCAAAAGAAGAGCAAGTCAAGCCCAAAGCCAAAAGAAGGGAGGAAATTATAAAGATCAGAGCAGAAATTAATGCAATAGAGACTAAGAAAACAGTACAAAGGATCAATGAATCAAAGAGTGGGTTCTTTGAAAGAATAAATAAAATTGATAAGCCCCTGGCCAACCTTATTTAAAAAAGGAAAGAAAAAACTCAAATTCATGCAATAAGGAATGAAAAAGGTGAAATTACTACAGGCTCTGTGGAAATACAAAAGATCATCAGCAGCTATTTTGAAAACCTCTACTCTCATAGGTTCGATAACACAGAAGAAATAGACAGATTCCTAGATACATATGAGCTACCAAAGCTAGATAATGAAGATGTAAAACTGCTGAATAACACAATTTCTATTAATGAAATTGAAAATGTAATTAACTCCTTGCCAACAAAGAAGAGCCCAGGCCCCCAGATGGATTCACTGCAGAATTTTAAAAGAAATACAAAGAAGACTTAATTCCAACACTCCTCAAACTCTTCAATGAAATTGAAAAGGAAGCAATTCTTCCTAAGTCATTCCTGGAAGCAAATAGTACTCTGGTACCAAAACCAGAGAAAGACCCAACTAAAAAAGAGAACTGTAAGCAAATCTCTCTAATGAACATAGATGCAAAAATTCTCAATAAAATATTGGCAAACAGGATACAGCAAATCATCAAGAAGATTATTCACCCCGACCAAGTGGGATTCATCCCAGGAATGCAGGGATGGTTCAACATATGTAAATCAATAAATGTAATCCACCATATCAATAGAGCCAAATGCAAGAACCACATGATCATCTCTATAGATGTAGAAAAAGCTTTTGATAAGGTGCAACACTCATTCATGATAAGAACCTTACAGAGAATTGGAATAGATGGTCTTTACCTCAATATGATAAAGGCCATCTATGACAAACCAACAGCCAGCATCATATTAAATGGTCAAAAACTGAAAGCCTTTACCTTAAAATCAGGTACAAGACAAGGATGCCCCCTATCACTGCTCCTATTCAACATAGTACTGGAAATACTAGCCAGAGCAATTAGACAAGAGAGAGAAATAAAAGGAGTAAAGATAGGAAAAGAGGAAGTTAAATTATCATTATTTGCAGATAACATGATACTTTACATAGAAGACCCCCAAAACTCCATTGAAAAACTCCTAGATATAATAAATAAATTCAGCAATGTAGCTGGATACAAAGTCAATACTCAAAAATCAATAGCATTTCTATATACTAACAATAAAAATGCTGAGAGAGAAGAGAAGCCACACCCTTCACACTCGCATCCAAAAATTGAAATACTTAAGAATTAATATCAGGAAAGAAGTAAAAGAGCTATACAGCAAAAACTATAATTCCCTGAAAAAGGAAATTGAAGAGGACCTCAGAAAATGGAAAGACATTCCTTGTTCATGGATAAGAAGAACAAACATTGTGAAGATGGCCATTCTCCCAAAATTACTATACAGATTCAATGCAATCCCAATCAAAATACCACTAAAATACCTCATAGATCTAGAGAAATCACTCCTAAAATTCATCTGGAACCAGAAGAGACCTAGAATAGCAAAGGCAATTCTAAGCAGCAAATGCAGGGCAGGAGGCATCACAATCCCTGACTTGAAATTACTCTACAAAGCTACAGTAAAAATCAACATGGTACTAGAATAAAAACAGATCTGAAGATCAATGGAATAGATTGGAAGATACAACCACAACCACAAACTCACTCCACCACCTTATATTTGATAAAGGGGCCAAACATGTTTCCTAGAAGAATGACAGTCTCTTAAACAAATGGTATGAAAAAAATTGGCTATCCATATGCAGAAGACAAAAACTAGAAGCATGCCTATCACCATGTACTAAACTAAAATCTAAATGGATCAAAGATCTAAATCTTCAAACAGAAACACTAAATCTGTTGGAAGACAAAGCAGGTAAAAAATATCAAAGATATAGGGGTAGGTAGAGAACTCATGAACAAGAATCAAACCACATGGGAAATACTTCCCAGAATCAATAACTAGGACCATATCTTATTAAAGAGTTTCTTCATGTCAAAAGAGATTTCCAGCAGAGTGAAAAGAAAACCCACAAATTGGGAAAAAAATCTTAATGGATTGTTCCTCAGACAAAGGACTTCTGTCTAGAACTTATAAAGAATTTTTAAAAAATCAGACGCTCAAAATTCAAAGACCCAATCCAAAAATGGGCATCTGAAATGAATACACAGTTCTCAGATGAAGAAATACGAATGGCAAATAAATACATGAAAAAATGTTCATCATCATTAGTCATGAGAGAAATGCAAATTAAAAACACACTGAGATTCCATCTCATCCCGGAAAGAATGGCCAGGATAGAAAAAACTACCAACAACAAGTGTTGGAGAGGCTGTGGGGAAAAATGAACTCTTCTGCACTGCTGGTGGGAGTGTAGACTGGTGCAACCACTGTGGAGGTCAGTCTGGAGATTCCTCAAAAAGCTGGGTCTGGAAGTCCCATTTGACCCAGCTATTCCACTTCTAGGCATATTCCCAGAAGATCTGAAAACATCATACCACAGTGATATATGTGCACCCATATTTATAGCAGCACAATTTGTAATAGCCAGATCTTGGAAACAACCTAAGTGCCCATCAACTGAGGAATGGATTAAAAAGTTGTGGCGTTTTTATACAATGGCACTTTTATACAAAAGCTATAAAGAATGATCACATTGAGATATTTATAAAAAATGGACACAACTTGAGACCATACTCATAAGTGAAATAAACCAAACTCACATGTGTAAATACCATATAATCTCCCTAGTATGAGAGTTGGTAAGAGTATTTAAGATTTTATGGTAATCGTGATTTCCCATTTCATTGCTTTGAAGCTTTTCAATGTTTTTATTCATCAGTTGGAATGGTTTTATTCTGTTTTATTTGACTTTATTTGTGTGATGGATTGAAAAGCTGTTTTGAAGAAAACAAAGCATTATTGCAGCTATTGCTGGTTTAATATTGTCTTGCTTTGAAGTCCTATCATGCTTGTATTCTTCTATTATCATTTGTTCTATCATGTTGTGCCTTATCGGGATTTTAATATATGTGATAGTATAAACAAATCTTTTTTTGAAAATGAGATATTATAGTAGCCATTGATCATTCTCTGTTATTTGTTTCAGAATGCCCTATAATTCTTTCATTCTTTGAATGGCTTTATTCTATTTTGTTATATTTGGTATTATTGTATTTGAAGCTATGCTCAACTATAGCAGAGAAAGAGATATTATGATAGCTACTGTTAATGTCCTGTTGTCTTATTGCAAAGTACTCTGTTGCTTATGTTGTTCTGTTCTGATCTGCTTTGTTCTGCCCTCTTTTGTTTCATTCTCTTTAAAATAAAGAACAAAGACTTTGCAGCATGACTGCTACAGGCCAGTGGGAGAATTACAAGTGATACTGAAGCTAGTTCAATAATTGGCCTATTAAAATGCAAATAAATGGTGTAAAGAGGCTTTAAGGCCCCATAACAAATGGGTCACACTGTCTGAGATGATCAGAATTCATGCTGACTTTGGCCCCTCATACTTTCAGGGAGATTCTTGGCAGCAGCTGTGACTCCTGGTCATCCACCCACAGCCTAGAGGAGGAGGAGGGAGCAGGCTGCGTGTTTCAGATGTGGATGCAAATGACTTGTTGCCTGAAGCTGCTTTGCTGCATCTGTGAAGGCAGCACAGCCCTTATAAGTTTGTACAACAAAACCTGCAGTTTGTGTAAGACATAGATGAGGCTATTGTTGGGCAAATGAATGCAGATCTAAAACTAATGTATGTGGTCAGCTGATTTTGGGAAACTTCTAGCAGGGCTCACTTTGGCCTCACCAAACAGTGGGAGAGCTTCCCCTGATCCCTCCCCAACCTCACCCTCCAGTGCCAAGCACATGTCTGACCTCAGGCAAGCAACAAAATACAGTGGAGGAATGGACTTTAGTCCCTTCTCCAGATTTGTACTGACTCCTGAAATGAGATCCCAAATTAGTCCTATTGGAGCTTATGGACCTTTGCCTCCTAGAACAGCGGTCTCCTGCTAGGCCCAAGCTGTGTTGTTTCAAAAGGTCTCCAGCTGTTGCCTGGTATTATACCAGGGAAATTAAGCTTATAATTCAATCTACTCAAAACACTGTTCAGGTCAGGTCACAACAAATTCTTGTATTGCTCAATTAGTCATTCTTTCTGTAATAAAAGTTGGGAAATTTAAAAATAAGGAAAGTGGAGCCAAGAGTTTTAGGTCCTCTGATATATATTGAGTTCAACAGATTAAACAAGATCATCCCAAGATGAAATTGATTATTGAAGGAAAAGCATATAAATGGCTTTTAGATGCAGAAACAGATGGTTCAGTTATTGCCCAGCATCACTAGCTTATACATGGGTTCTGGATGTGGTAACTGCGGACCTACAGGGGTAGGCAGTGTTCTCACCTTAGTAGAAGTGTGAGATTGCAGACTTGGAGGGATGCTGAAGGCCATTCTGGATGTTTCTTTCCTTATGTTCTTTCCCATATACCCATAAGTTTATGGACTTGTGATGTATTACGAGATATGGGGGCATTTTTGGTTAGTCCAGACTCCTCAGTAACTCATTAGATGTTTCTACGGGGCTCCCTCCCTACTCCAAGCATTGGAGAGTATAATCAGAAAAGGAAAAAAATGCCTTCCAATAGATTTTAAAAGGATCCTTTTAGTATAATATGCTCATTCTCACATTTCCAGAGGGTCCTTGATTTCTTCTCTCACCCCAGGGGATGGCAACCAAACTAACTTGGTTGTCTAATGGTCCAGTTTGGGTTGATCAATGGCCCCTCACTCAGGAGATTACAGAAGCTCATACACTGGTTAATGAACAGGTAATGGTAGGGCACATAGAATCTTCCAACAGTCCTTGGAATACCCCTGTTATTGTAATAAAAAAGAAATCAGGAAAGTGGAGATTATTACAGGATTGATGGGCAGTTAATCATACCATGAAAACTATAGGAGCACGTCAACCTAGGTTGTCCAGCCCTGTAGCTATTCCTTTACATTTTTCTCACATAATGATTGATTTAAAAACTGTTTTTTCCATCCCTCTCCATCCTCAAGATAAGAAATGTTTTGCCTTTAGTTTACCCTCTATTAATCATCAAGCCCCTGCGCGCTGCTTCCAGTGGTGTTGTGTGCTACAAGGTATGGCAAATAGTGCGATCGTATGTCCAGTCTGTGGCTGCAGCTGTTTTGTCGGTCCACCAGGCTTATTCGTCTGCACATGTTGCCCATTGTATGAATGACCTCTTTTTGGCGCATGAATCCTTATGTTACATCAAGCACTTCTTAAATTAGATAATGTCCTTCATGATGCAGGTCTGTTGGTGGCTCCCATAAAGGTGCAAACTATGGCACCTTTTTCATATTCAGGTCACCTTATTCAACAAATCATATCATGCCCCCAGCCTATTCAGATCCCGGTTAGTCACCTTACAACCCTGAGTGATTTTCAAACCCTACTTTGTAATGTTAATTGGCTCCATCCAACTCTTAAACTCATGATTTAGTCCTTCTTTTTAACTTTCTCAAGGGGGATCCAGCCCCCACCTCTCCAAGAGGACTTACATCAGAGGCTGAAGCTGCTTTGGGTAAAGTTAATTTGGCTCTTTCTAATGCTCAGCTCTCTTGAGTTAACCCATCTTCACCAATGTTTCTAATTGTTTTTCCAATGCAACATGTGCCCACTGGTTCTCTTGGCAGTCTCAAGGTCCTTTACAATGGCTTCACATGCCACATGCTGCACATAAAACCGTTACTCCCTTTTATGATACTGTGGCAGAACTAATTGCTCATGGAAGGAAGCATGCTATTCAGCCTTTTGGATGTGAGGTACCAAATACTATTGTTCCTTTTTCTTTGGTGTAGCAACACTGGTTATGGCAATTCTTATTCTCTTGGCAAACTGCATTAACAAACTTCCCTGATGCTATTGGTTGTCATCATCCTTCAAATAAATTAATTGAATTTGCTTCTCTCACATATTTTGTGTTTCCTTCTAAAATAAGGTCAACCCTGATAACCAGAGGTGTCTGTTTTTACAGATGGTTCCTCTTCAGGTAAAGGAGGTTATGTTACGGACTCCTCTTCCCAAATACAAGATACAAAGACTTTTTTCTGCACAAAAGACAGAATTTCAAGCTGTTATGCAGGCCTTACTAGAGCATTCATCTAGTCCAATTAATCTTTTATCAGATAGTGCTTATGTTTGCAATGTAATACAACACATTGACACTGCAACCACTCATACTAACCAAGATCTTTTTTATTCAATTTCCTATTCAGTCTCATCATGTTCCCTGTTTTATTGGTCATTTATGTTCTGATTCCCACTTACCAGGGCCTCTTGCTGAGGGAAGCACTACAGTAGACAGATAGCTAACTCCTGTCACTGTTATTCCCTAAAATGCCATTCAACAAGATTATCTCTCATGGAACATTTCATCAGTATACTTCTGCCTTATGGAAACAGTTGTTTTAACTCATGAATGTGTTCAAAAAATTATTAAGCAATGTTCTTCATATGTAATACATTTTGCCTCACTCCCTATGGGGATTAATCCCCAAGGATTATACCCCAGCTATCTCTGGCAAATGGATATCACTCATGTTCCAGAATTTGGTTCTCTATATTGGGTCCATGTTTCGGTAGACACTTTCTCTAGTTTTGATTTTGCTTGCACTGGCAAAGTAGCTAAACATGTCATTGCTCATTGTTTGTGTGCCTTTATTGCCTTTGGCTGTTCAAGGGCACATAAAACTGATATGGGACCAGTCTATAAGAGTGTTGCGTTTCAAATGTTTTGCAGAACTTTTCATGTTTCTCTGACAATTGGAATTCTTTATAACCCTCAAGATCAAGATCAAGGAACATGCTCATCATACAATCAAAATGCAGCTGCAAATACAGAAGGCAGAATTTTTTCCTATAAAATTTATGCCCTACAATAGACTTCACCCAGCAGTATATACTATTAACTTTTTGTAACAATAGAATTACAATGGCAGAAAGACATATTTTATCAGGAAAAGGAAAAGAGGTTAGGAAAGGTCCCTCAAAAAGATCTTCATCCTGGACAATGGAAGGGACCCAGCCCACTATTCACTTGAGGTACAGGATATGTTTGTGTTTTTCCAGAAAATGCTGAATGACCTATCAGGGTGCCAGAGCATACTGCCCAGTTATATCATGAGCCCAGATCTGGAGAAGAAATCGATCCCACCACTGCAGGAACTGATGACAGTGATGCTTCAGAGACCATGCAATAACCAATAGAAAATGATGGGGCAGGGCCTGACCTGGGGCTAATTGAAGAAACTGATCCAGGATACATAGGAAATGGTAACCAAAAATAGATCTGAGTAAGGTGGTAAAATGTATAGAGATAACTGAACGATGAGCAATGTGGAAGAAAGGGACATGACAGAAAGTTATTGGTATTCTTAAGACAAAATAAAATAAAACTATATTAACTATAGATAAAAGCTTTCTTAAGGGATCTCACTAATTGACTTACAACAAAATTTGAATAGTCCATTCATAAAGTTTAAATTCCTAAAATTATAAAAATGATATCATAATTTAATTTGATTGAAAATATATTTGAGTGCACTCTATTTTGTAAGCTGTTTTAACTGTTAAGTCTTATGTTTCTGTTTGTCTAATTGTCAATCTGTAAAGTTGTATGTTGGCTTGTCTGTCATATATGTAAACAGCTTTTTTAAAAATTTGAGCTCAACATTTTTTTCTTTTTCTTTTTCTTTTTTACATTTTTGAAACACTTGGTTTGTACATTTAGAAGTATGCATTTGGTAAGTATTAGCTGGTGCTGGTCAAAATAATATCAAAATATGTTTTCTCAGAGAGTATCATAAATTTGCTAAGATAACTTAAGGTGACCTTCTGGGCTTGGAGAATTATTGGTTAGGTTTTCCTTTGATGAATAACAGAGAGCTACCTGGGAAAAATCTCAGCCTTTGTTCATTATCAGGAAGACCTAAGGAGCTCCATAGCCTTATGGAGATACTCCAATAAATTCTACTAAAGATATTATGAAATATCTATGTTGGTCACCAAGAGGATTACATTGTCCAGACAATATGATGATTTTATTTAAAGATGTTCTTGTACAAAGGTTTCTATATGACTATAATTGGTTTTGTTTTATAATATATTGAATGTATTCATGCCTACAGTAGTGTAAGTTTTCCAAAGTGTACAATAAGGACTGTACATAGTGCTAGTTTTCCTTCAAATTCAGACATTCATCTTTGACAATGAACTTATGTAATATACATACCTTTAAAGGTCAATTAGGTAAAAGCTTCTTATGTATTAGATAAGGATAATTTTAAAAAGGGGAGAATACTAGGTCAGTACTATGAAAATTTATGTTACAAAATTTCAGCATGATTGCCATGTGGCAATTTTATGTATGATTTTTTTTTTGAGTTCTAATCTTTTGTGTAAAATATGTAACTGTTACCTGTTATTATTCTTGAAAGATTCAAATATTAGACTATCCATGATTGTTACAGAATAAGGGTTTTAAATGATGTTCTAAGGTGCTTGAAATTCAGATAAGATAGTAATATTACATTTGCTGCCTCTACTACAATGTAATGTCATTAACCTTTTCTTCTGGGTATTCAACAACTAAGCTTAGAGACCAAAAGATTAGAAAGATAAATGGATTAAGAGGACAACCAACATTTTGGCTTCATCCCTTTGAGATCAACAAGGACCTAGGACATAAGAGCACCTCTGCTGTGACACCCTATAACTCAGTGAGTCTCCAGTTTTCTGATCAAGGAGATCATGTGACCACAGAGAAAGTTGATCTATGATGTGTAGTGTGCCTAAGGAGTCACTAGGAGAGACGAATGTCCCAAGATTTTACAAGAAACCATTTGGTCAAGCAATGGCCATGACCCATCCTGATGGTTGACACTGATTGCATTTTTCTTTCAATTGTAGATATTGTATAATTTCTTCTGTGACCTATTGCCTGTTTAGGAGAGTGTCACTTAATTCCTATGTGTTAATGGAGTTTTTGTAGTTTCTTCTGTCATTAATTTCTAATTTCATTGCACTGTGGCCAGACAATATACACAGAATAATTCAACTCTTCTGATTTTACTTAAGCATGTTCTGTGGGCTAGTACAGTATTTATTTTAGAGACTGTCCCATGTGCAGCTGAGAAGAGTGTGTATTCTAATGTTGGTGGGGAGAATAGTCTGTTAACATCTACCAAGCGTATTTGTTCACAAGCTTGGTTCAATTCTGATAATTCTTGGTTGATTTTTTCTGGTTGATCTATCTATTTGTGACAGCAGGATAGTAAGTTCCCCATTTAATAACTGTGTGTTTGCTCATTTGATTTTTCATGTACGTTAAGATTTCTCTTACATAGTCGGGTGCTCCCATATTTGGTGAATATACATTTATGATTGTTATCTCTTCCTCTTGAAGTTTTCATCTAACAAGTATGTACTGAACTTCTTTATCTCTTTTTATCATTCTTGATTTAGAGTTCACATTATATGCAAACAGAATAGCTACCCCTGCCTTTTTCTGGTTTCCTTTCCAGGGAGTTTTGTATTCCATCCTTTAACTTTCAGTCTATGAATCACCTTTTGAGCTAAGTGTGTTTCTTGTATACAGCATATCATTGTGTTTTGTTTCTTAATCTACTCTGTCAGTCTGTTTCTTTTGATTGGTGAATTGAGACCATTTACCTTGATGTTTATAATTGACTTCTAACTTCTCTTTGTCATTTTATTTTCCGGTTGTTGGGTCTCTACTTTTTCTCTCTGTTTAAGTGCTTGTCCTGCTTGGTGGTTTTTTTTTTTTCTGTTTTTCTTGGAATTGTGGTCATCTTTATCTCTTTCTAGAGTATCTTTCAGTACTCTTTGTAGCGTTGGTTTGGTGGTCATGAATTTCTTCAGTTGTTCTTTGCATGGAGTATCTTATTTCTCCATTGATCTTGAAAGATAGTTTTGCAGGGTACATCAAAGTAGTTTTGGGACTTTGAATTACTTCACTCCAAGTTCTTCTTGACATGATAGTTTGTGTTGAGAAGTATGCTGTGATTCTGGTGGGCTTTTTCATAGGTGATTTGTTTCTTTCCTCTGACAACTTTTAGTATTATGTTCTTGTGCTGAATTTCTGGGATCTTAATTGTTATATGTCTCGGTGAAGATTTATTTTAGTTATGGCTAATTGTGAATCTATTTGCCTCACTTATCTGTATGTCAGATTCTTTTCTCATGCTTGGAAATTTTTCTGCTTCTATTTCTGTAAACAGTTTTTCATGTCATTTGTTTTGACTCCTACTTTTTCCATTAACACCTATCAATATTATATTGTTTTTCTTTGCATCATCTTTGCAGCTGTTGAATTGTTGTTTCCTAATTGATTGTTATTTTTAAGAGATTTTTTTCCTCCCTTGATCATTACTTTCCATTCTGTCTTCAAAATTTGAGTCTATTTCAGCTTCATTCAAGCAGTTTTGCCAGTTTTCAATGGAATTTTTAATTTCCTGAATATCTCTTTGAATCTGTTTTGTACATTCTAATTCTTTCCTACATTGTTCATTCAAGGTGTCCATCATTTTCTTGTATTCCTCTAATTTTTATCTACATCTTCTTCAGATAGACTCAAATTTCTTTCATAATGTTTGTCATTACTTTTTTTTACCTGAGAGATTATTTGTGATCTGATTTCCTCTATAGCCTCCTGGAGTCATTTCTTTACTTCAGTTGCTACCATTTCAGAAATTTCAGTTGTATGATTTTCAGTGCCTTGCATGTCAGTGTCTGTTGGGCATGTTCTCAGTGGGCTGGAGGTCTGAGGCTGCATTTTGCTCTCACATTTTGTTATTTTCTTAGGTTCCTCAAGGCAAGCTGATTAAGTTGAAGGCATTTACCATGTTGATGGTGTAAAGAGGTGAGCCAGACTCCTGGGTTCCTCTGAACAGAGGTTCTTGGGTGACAGAAAAATGACATTTGGAGCTTTTTCCTTCATTCAGCTCAATGATGCTCCATCCAATGGTGGGAGGGGGTCAGCTCCTCTAAGACCGATGAGGTTGCCTGGGGCTCACCTTGATGGATTGTGCTGGGATATTGTTCTAGGTTGGGGTGAGCTTGGAACCTCCAGGACCCATGTGGCTAGCCAGAGTGCACCCCCAACTTATGCAACCAGGGCCTTGCACATGGCTGGGCAGAGCTCAAAACCTCTGGGACCTATGCAGCTAACCAAGGCCCACTCCCAAAGTACGGCACTGGAGCCTTGTGCTGGGCTGAGTGGTGCTCAAAATCTCTGCAATGCTTAGGCTGAGGATTTAGCTTAGGGGCACACAGACATGTATTTCTTTAGGTGCATTTTATCATGGAAATATTTTATTTCTTCATAAATTTTGAAAGATTGTTTTGCAGAATATGCTGGCCTGATTTGAAAGTTGCTTTCTTTTGGGACTGAAAAATTTCATTCCATGTTCTCATGGCCATTAAGCTTTATGTTGAGAAGTTTGCTATAATTCCAATTTCCTTCATAAGTTATTCAGCTTTTCACCAAAGTAGAGTTTACATTTCTGCCCTTGTGTTGGACTTCCAAGATTTTGAACATGATGCATTATACTTAGGTTATTTTCTGATCATGTTTGGGGTTCCCTATGCCTGTGTGTTATTTTCCTTTCTTAGAAATTTTTCTGCTATAATTTCTGAAAATAAGTTTTTTATTCCATGTATACTATTTTCTCATTTGGCACTAATTCTGATTAATCATAGATTTGACATCTTTGCATTATTTAGAACTTTTGAATCCATTTTACATGCTATATTATTGTTTCTAAATTAATTTTATTGGTACATTTAGATATACATAATGGGACAGAAAAGATGGCAGACCAGTAGGTAGCAGGAGAGGGACCCTCTCTGAGAGTGACAGCTCAAATGCCAGAATAAAACACCCTGGAGAGACCCAAACAGGGAGAGATGGACTCTCACAACCCTTGAAGAAACTAAAGTGCAAAAAACCACTCGGATATGAGGTCCTGGGGCTACCATCAGTGAAGCTAAGATCAGCGAGCATGGCACCCTCCTCGAGCTGCCTGAATCCCTGCTGGAGACCTGACAAAGCGATCTGCGCCAAAGCGACTGGCTTGAGCCACTGGAGCACTGAACTGAACAGCCCTGCATGCGGCTCGCCCGGACCGGTCCTGCACGTGACCCACCCAAAGGCACCGTGAATTTGCACCACAGCCGCACTGAAGTCGGAGGTTGGGGAGCCCAGTAGTTCTCAGGGATGGCATCAACACGCGGTGAGTGATGGGAGTAAGACCCTCCCACGGGAAAGGGGAAACCAACTGGATGACATGTTGGATTTGGGCAGGACAGCCCTAACTCCATAAGGAAGTGGCTTCAGTTGGTTGCTCCCCTTGTTGAGCAGATTGGTGGAATCTGCTTGGACTAGGCCACGCACATGGCCGGGACCCAGTGAGTTGCTACAAATTAATTCCCTGAAATCAGTACACACTGATCCAGTGAAGGCCTGCTAACGTTGACTGGCCTGGAGGGGAGGAGCCAGCACACACTGACTGTGCATGAACTTTAATCTCTGACAGCCTATTGAAGAGGACAAAAGCTCCTAGCCTGCACCCTCTAGAGGAGCCTTAACAAACAAGAAAAGGGTCTGGGAATTACACTGTACACTTGTGTGGAAGGAACCAAAAACATGACAAAAGGGAGAAATAAGAAAAAACCCCCAGCCCCCAAACCTGAGAACATTGATCCAGGAGAGGTAAATACAAAAGAGAATGAGGGCAGCAAAAATGCAACATCAAACACAGCATTAGCAGACATATAGAGATATCTTCAGGACCTCATAAGTGGAACCAAAACTGAAATATTAATTCAAATTAAACAGGAGATAGGTAGATTAATAAAAGAAAGGCTGGGCATCTCTCAAGAAGACACAGACAGAAGAATGGAAGAACACAAAAAGAGAGAAAAATTTAATGAAGAATACAGAAAAAACCTAGAATTCATGAAGCAGATTCAAAGAGATTATCAGGAAACTAAAGACTCCATTGAAAGCTGGCAAAACTGCTTGAAAGAAACCAAAGATAGACTATCAAAAATTGAACACAGGCTTGCAATGTGGGGTCATGAAAAGGAAGATCTCTTTAAAATAACAAGGGAGTAGGCAGTAAAGATACAAAGACTAGAAGATGACAAGAGGATCTATAACTTAAGAATAAAGTATGTGAATGAAGAAGTAGGAATCAAACCAGAGGAATTACAATGGCTATTCACAGAAATTATTAAGGAAAATTTCCCAAGCATAGAAAAAAAAGATACACAGAGGTATGAAGCATACAGAACTCCAGCCACCTACAACCCAAACAGAGCTACCCCAGACACATAGTAATCAAGATCCCAGAAATTCAATATGAGAACAGAATATTAAAAGCCATCAGAGAAAAGAAACAGATCACCTATAAAGGAAAACCCATCAAAATCATGGCAGACTTCTTGACACAGACCATCAAGTCAAGAAGAGCTTGGAGTGAAGTAATTCAAGTGCTGAAGGAGAACAATCTCCAGCCCAGATTGATGTATCCTGCAAAATTCTCTCTAGAAATTAATGGAGAAACAAGATGCTTCCATGACAAAGAGGAACTAGGAGAATTTGTGACCACTAGCCCAACCCTACAAAAAATACTAAAGGACATTCTAGGGAGAGAGAACAAGAATACGAGAATTTCAGGAACAGTGGCAGAGAGGCCTCAGTGAACAGGGCAGATAGTGGAGTGGAACAGAAATATAGACAACCAATGGCAGAAAAACAGAATAGTAGATATAAGGCAGAGAAGATTGGCTGTAACCTCTAATATAGATGCCCTTGAAATAGTAACAGTGAGAAACACAGGCAGAGTAGATCAGGAGATAGGGTCCATTGAGATGCTCTATATAGGGAGAGAGTGGGAAACAGAACAGCAGCCCACCCCATGGGAGTGAAAGGGGAGGAATTGTCTAAACAAGGGAGGCAGAGGATATTGTTAATTGGGTAACAAGATTTAAAATTTACATTATTCTCATCACTCTGCTTGGATGGATCACATGCTGTTACAGTTTGTCTACTTATGCTAGACTTGAGGACATGGTCAGCTATCCCATAAATAAGAGAACATATTAGGGTAATCATCCCTAATTTTCCTATCAACTTAATCTGAAGCCCTTTATAACTTATACTGTCTTATTATGACTGAT
>PVJX010030269.1:7577-22261 GCA_004027295.1 Dolichotis patagonum
ATGAAATTTCAAGGCAGTCTATGGTTGAGGCATTGGCGTAGCTATTTTGGGGGGTTTTAGCCAGATTTATGTTGTGAATCAAAAGCAAAAAGTCCAGTAGAATTATTTAAAATGCTGTGAATTTGGCCAGAAAGAAAATTCCAGTATAGCTATGTGTTGTAAGATAGAATGGAAACCTCCATTGCTGAGAAGGAACAAGGTAATAAAAAAGAATGCCAGGGACCATCCTGGGAAGCAGAGGTACTCCACCTTTCACGGCCTCAAACTAGCAGAACTGAAAGAATTTGTTCAGAGGAGAAAGCTACAGAGTGGCACATTCCCGACTGGTGATGGAAGCCACAGCGTTTCCAAAATGGCAGCCACCACATCAAATTCCAGAATGGCAGTGGCATAGATACAAAAACCTGTCTAGTGCTCCAGCTGGAAGCAGATATTGACGGTACTTACATGGCACTGGTTTTAAGAGCAAGGAAAATGTATTTAGGGTCAGACAGCTTCCACCCCGATTGCAAAAGGCCTGGCAGGCCAAGCAGCCTGCACATGTAGGGCAATATGTAAAGAGGTATGGGTGAAGTTAGAGGTGCAGTGGAGACCCCAAAAGTTTGGAAAAGCCAGGAATGTGGATTATTCAAGTAAAGCTGCAAATATCAAGCAGAGGGGCCTTAAAAGAGAAGCTTGCAGAAATGACAATCTCTGGAAGTACAATGAGGATTGAATCACTGAAGTGTTTTGGAGCTTACAACCAGATTGCTTCAAATTCTGAGCATGGAATTCTAGGACTTAATTTTTGTCCTGCTGAATGTTGGGCTTGCTTTGTTTCCAATACTGTGTATTCCCGTTTGTAACTTTTGGTATGGTAATGCATACCTTGTGTGTTTGCATTTTGGAAATGCTTAAACTTGTTTCATTTATAGAGGGCATTATACTTAAGAATTTGCCATAGATCCCAGAGGAGACTTGGACTGGGACTTTTCAGTAATGTTCAAAGTGTTAGGACAATGGCAACTCTTGGAGATGGACTAAATGTGTTTTTTATATAGGATGTGCATGAGTCTTTGGTGGCTAAGCATGGAATGTCATGGTTTATGTAAGTGGTCCCCAAGCCTTATGAATTATGAACTCAACCCAATCTAGCATTTGTGATTGGTTTCTTGTCTAGCATTAGGATTTGTGGTATGAGTGCTACATCCACCTAGGGATGGAGCCATCATGTGTTGTACTCTAGGGAAGCAGGTGTGTGTCTTTCTCTTGCATGTTCACAACCTGCTGTTTGCAGCCAACCATGAATGGCCGCCCTGCCATGCCACTCTGCGCTGGAGCCAGCTGAGTATGGACTGAAACCTAAAACAACTAATTCTTTCCCTAATTTTGGATGTCGGGTATTTTGTTCCAGCAATGAAAAAAGTGTAACTAAGACATTCCTGTTTCCCTTGAAGCAGTGATCCGTAGGCCTGCAAAGAGAAGAATTAACTGAATCACTCTGTGCTATTGAAACTTTGTATTTAATATGATGGGTAGGCTCTGTTTTCCAATGGATATGTCTAAATTAGGGGCAAGCTATTTTATTGTACAGGTAAAGTCCAGTTTTTAGGGAATGCACAGTTTCAGGTTGCACAGAGCATGAAAAAACATTGGTTGGGTAAAAAAAATTGTCTAGGAATGCAAAAAGATATTTAATTTTATGTCTTTGTTATCCCAAAGTTTTAATGTGTTGTAATAGGACAGCTTCCATAAGAGTGTGAAAAGCCCCCCTGGTTTGAGTAATCTGAGGAACAGCTAAGTTAGTCTTTTCCAGTGGCAGAAAAAACTCTTGGTGACTATTCCCAGCCCTTCAGAGGAATGGTTGGAAGCAGGTAGAAGAACACAGTCTGCGATGGTAGGAGTCTGAGCAGAGACACTCCATGGATGCATATCTGTGCATGGGAAATGAAAGTCAGTGCAGAGATCAGAGTGTTTATGAGGCAATGGAGCAGTGACCATCTGTGGAGGGACTAAGGAAGGCAGTGGGCCCACCGACTAGGGCCTTTTTGATTTTCAGAGATTAACAATATCTGTGGAGGCTAGGATGATTAATGTGACATTACCCTAGTAGGGAGAGAGATGTCCAAGTAGTGGTCCAGAGGACATATTATGCTCTGTGCAAATGTGTATAGGCAGGTGTTGAAGCTGGAAAGGACAAGTATAAACCTCTTATAGTATGATGGAAGACATTAGCTGCTTCATTTGTGGCTTCTTCTGCAAAGGCATCCAGGGGCTATGAGATCTGAGAGCTGTAGGTGTCCCCTAAAGAGAAGTGCAGTTAGCTGTGTTGGTAGAAGAGCTGCCTAGAGATGGGCCTTAATGGAAGGGGCATTCATGATTGAGGACTCCTGAGAGGTGAGAAATCCTCTCTCTGCTCATATAGCAGTGTGACTATGAAGTATGTGAAATGCATATTGGAATCTGTAATTGTGAAACTTTAAGCTTTTGGCCAGTACATTGGCCCAGGTTAGAACAGTCTGCTCAGTGTGTAGTTCATGAGGGAAGAACTTCAATTTTTGTAACAGTGTCATTTGAGACAACTGCCTATTCTACCTTAGGTGACAATGTATGGGAAGCCTTACAAGAACTTGCATCAATAAGCCAAGTGTGAATAGGCATAGGCAAGGGGAAAGTTGAGATACAAGAAGTTGGTCACGAGTAGGCCATATGTGGTAGTAATTTCTCAAGGCAGAACATTACAAACGTTTGTTGTCTTCTCAGCATAGGCAGTGAATGTTTTGGGGCTGACTGAGTAAGGGTATGTAAGCACCAAGAATCATCTGTAACTTTTATACTTTCATAAGGCTTTAATTTAGTGTTTTTAAAGGGATATATTTGAGTCATTGGATCCCTTTAGGGGAGATAGGCCTCTCAACTCCAAAGCACAAGTTTGTCATTGTTGGCAAACAGTGAAGGATTTAGTTTTGTGGTTCAGGATGTTCAATTATTTGGTAGATTTCCAGGCAGCATCAGGAAAGAGTAGACCCTTTCATTTTCAGACCCATTGTGGATCTCCATGAGTTCATTGTGCATATCATTGTTTTGGGAGAGAGCCCTGACCAAAATAACTTTGTCTGAAGGTGACCACTGTATTTATAGCCTGTTGGCCTGCTTTTCTGAGAGAGCTATTTCCTCCCATAAATATGGTGTACTCAGAATCTGTCAGGGGGTTATTTTATGTCTGGTGTGCTCAAGGACAGTTCATCAGGTAATGTCTGACAGTCATGGTCTGATGGGGCCAGCTTGGTGGAGAGGTGTGACAAACAGATCAGTGGATCCAGTACAGCATGTGGACTTTCTACAATTAGGAATTAGCCTAAAATGAGCTTGTCATTTTTCTTGATCAGAAGGAGAGTGGCTAGTAGTGTGCAAATGTAAAGGGCTAAGGGAGTCTTTAGTGACTGGATCCAAGTGTTGCTTCCATATGTTGATCAGCCCAGACCTGCAAGTGAGGGCCCCATCAGCCACCACAATCAGTGCTTATCTGCTTGGTGCACAGATGAAGCAGTCTGTAGCTTATGGTGCCCTTTTCCACTCACTCACACTTTCATCAAGCATTCCGAGGTTAAATATTCCAATGCCCTTCCATGGAGGGTAGCCCTGGCTAATACTACTTGCTCAGGTTCTCCTTCAGCACAAGCTGAGCCAGACTGAAGGACAGACTACCTGGAGTGCACCTGGAGGTCCTCCTGGAATCTGGCAAGCAGACAGGCAAGCATGCTGCCTCCTGCCCCGTTTTGGTTCTAATATGAACTGTTTGAACTGGTCTCCAGGAATCATTCTCACCTCCAATAGGACAAGAGAAATCTCACATGTGTACCTTCACACTGAAACATGGAGAGGACCTTACTACCTCCACAAGGGCCACAACCAGTTATGAAAGCAGTCAGCAGGTTAGGTCTTAAGCATTATACACCAGATATAACACAAAGAGAAACATTGAAGCATCACTCAGGATTGGAGGCAGATTTATTTACATAACTGAGGACTGACTTCTAGAAACAGTTTGAATCCCCGAATGCTCAGGGAGTGAGGATTTCATGTGATTGAAAAATGAATGTGCAAAGCCAAATACTTAGTTGTCTTTGATTGGTTTAACAGTATGCATCGTAGTGACCAAACATTTTCTAAGAAACAAAAGGAATGCAAACTAAAACAGCAAATCTTACCTGGGCAACTAACTGATACTGCAGGATACTTACTGTGGGAAGCATTTTCTGCTATGCTCTAACACATGTGGCTTTGGAGAAGATATTCATGGTGTCACTCAGCAAGTTCTCAAAGAGCTTGAACCCATAGGTGGCTAGAGAAAGATTCAATTTTGGGGTAGTAAATTTCTCCCAGGATACAAAAACTCTGAATAGTCACAATTCAGGATTCCTGAGTCATGCACACAGGAATCAATTTTAGGTAGAAGAGAGCTGTGGGAGTGTCGGAAATGGATCCACTGAGAGTTTTATGCATAGAGAGGCTCATGCAGTGATGATGAGAAACATGGGAAGGGTCAAAATGTACACCAAATTATAGTTAGGATTGGAGAATCCAGATTAATTTTCAGTGGTATTTAAACTACTCAGAGTGCAAAGAACAACAGAGTGTGCAGCATAGCTCCTACCTGACTGGAAGACCTTAGTATGACACAGGTAACCACACTCAAAGCCCTAGAGATGCCTGGGTATGTTCTTTCACACAAATACTAAGTGTGTCCAGATGGTTAACTGAAGCTGCTGAAGGAAAACTGAGAATTTAGCAGTATGAAAGGAGTGATTCATTTGAAGGAACAACTCCCTAGCCAGGGGCATTTCTTTTCAATATCTAGCAGTTTCTTGGATATTTGGAAGGTGTGAACATGAACGGGGTGATCACATATTATCCTAAACATTTGGTCAGTACAGAACTCCTTCACACATCCTCTTTTTGGTATGAGGAAGTGTAAACACAGAGCACATTCAGATATCTGCCTTCTGTCCTGTGTCTCTCAGGCAACTTTATTTACAGACTCAGTAGTGAGAGACTCTCACTACCCTCTAAAGCACTGGTTGGATCCTAGAATTTTCTATTGTCTTTGGGAGTCTTCTCCCCACTCCTGACAAAGATCAGGAAAAATCATTCTTTATCCCTTTGTTAGAAATTGATTTTCGCCTCTTCCTTCCTTCTTGATCTGAATACTTCAAGGAATTGTCAAGAGTTAAATGACACATTATCTGCAAAGCAAAAGAGCCACTTTCAAAGATCCTCTCACCAGACATTGTACTCACATATTTATTAAATTGTTCAGCAACTAATTTCATTACTGATAATAAAATATAATTTTCCTGTGTTGTCCAGGCCTCTCCTCTGCCAAAAACATAGAGGGACAATGAGAAAAGAAAAAGTGAAACACATCCACTGATTTGTGCCACTGATAAGCTCAAGTGAGGTGGACACAATTTTTAACATTTAGTGCAAGCGAACCTAATCAAAATCTGGCTCAGAAGAATTTCTTTCATGATACTTCTAGGGATATTACCTGTTCTTCAGCAGAGAGAGACACAGGGAGACATAGAGAGACAGGGGAGAGAGACACAGACACACAGAGACAGAGACAGACACAGAGAGGGATCATAATCACAGTTCAAGGTTCTTCATTTTGCACCTATACTTAAAATGATATTGTGGATCACAGCTGACATGTGTGATAAGGAGATCTGAGAAACCTTCTGCTATTTGTATACTAATGGTGTTGGCATTTCTTTTATGTTTTGGGAATATTTGATCCCGTGAGTACAAAATATCTCTTGAATGTTTAGACTCAAAAATGGACCAGAATAATTTGAAGAAGCAGACAGATGAATGGGAAGAAAAATTATAGTTCTCTGATTCATTTGGGACAGCAAAACAATGGAGAAGAAAAAGACTATGTCTAAAAATTCTCTGTGTAATTTATTTTTACCTGTGTGTTAAAAACATCCATCTCCACAAAAGATAAAAAATCCTATGGATAGAACAACACACTGAAGCTATTCTTTAGTAAAACTTTAACTCACATTTTGTTGTTTGATGCCCACATTAAATTTTTATTTTATTTTAATCTTTTAATGAACTAACTCTTAGTCTTACAACATTGTGAGTAAATATGATTAATACGGCGGTTGAACAATCAAGATTGAACAAATCACTGGTTTCAATATGTGTCAATTCTGGTCTCACTCCAGCACATTCACTTCTGGCTGAAAACACAAACTGCTAATGAGCTGATGTTCAAATTATAAAATAAAAAAGATGACATGTTTTACATTAAACAAAGAAAATTGTTGCTCTAGCCTAGGAAAATATTTCTCAAAGAAAAAACATTCCTGTACAATAAAATATAGGAATTTAAAAAATTCTCTTCAAGCCACACTATGATATTATTTATGGGATCATCATGTAATATTTCATTACTAATCAGTATTATTATGTATTTCACATTATTGATCCATTGTAATCTATTTTTATCAGTGTTTTCTAGGTATGGAATAATTTCACATTTTTGTTCATGATGCTTTCAGTAAGAGAATTGCAAAACAATAAAATTGGACCTCATGAAATTAAGAAAGTGATGCACTCCTCATAACTCTACAGCTTTTTGTATTCCTGGCACAGACAAGGAGTCTGGATATGCTTGAGTAATTATTCATGAGCAGAAAAGGGCTGACAATTGGGTAACCTCCAGTTACAATAGCAGCAACATTCGAAAGAATCCTGTTAGGATTGCTGTACAATGTGAAAAAAGTGTGAAAAATGGAGGAGAGGGTATAAAAGAAGACAAAAGTGCTGACCAACAGAATGATGGTTTTGGTGGCCCTGGTTTCAGCTGAGGATCTCTGTGTGATGTTGGTCTTGTGAATATGCTGCATTCTCTGCTTGTGCTTGAACAGGATGGAAATCATGGAGCTGCTGGTCCAGAGCATGAGACCCACACAGAGTGCATCAGGGAGGGACAGCAGGGCTGCACTCAGGATTTTCCCAGAGCTGTTTTGGTGAATAACAACAGAACAGTATCCTAACACTTTTCTGTAGGTGATGTTTTTGTGGTATGACTTGACAGTAACATACATGAGAACAGTTGTGCTTAACAGCATGTGGAGAATCCAACAGAGGGTACTTAAGATGCATAAATACTTGGGGGCTGTTAGCTTAAGCTGTGCCCACATAGAGTTTCCAGTGCTGATCTTCATCACCTGGAAAACACTCAAGAGGCAGGTGCTGCCAATGGACACACTCCTGCCTACTCGGTAAATATAGATAACAAGTTTGCATCCAATTTCACTGAGGAAATCTTTCAATCCAAATGCTGCCATGGTTTCAGGAACCCCTCTAAACAGAATGGCCATGGAGTTGGCTACAGTCAGGTGGTTGAGAATCAGATCTGTGGACATTAATCTGCACTTAGGGAAATGAAGGCAGGAACCCTGGTAAAGAAGAGAGAAATTCCCCAGTGTTCCAATGAGTGTCTGAGAGAAATAAACCAATGCCATTGCCAAATCTCTGGATGCCATTGAGCCAGGTTCAGTGTGCAATATTTGTCTTCTCAGCCAGATATTCTTGCATTGAAAAGTGCAGAATGGCACAATAGTTATGTATATGCACTGAAATCTAATTCTCTATCCATCAATTTTGTTCATTTCAGAAGTTTCTAGCAATAAAGGTAGGAACTGAAAATGAGCTAATAGTACAAAAATACATGGCGTATTATTTATTCTGACAACTAATGTGGCAGAATTGTGATTATCCTTATTGTATAGATGAGCATATTTTATGAAGAGGCGATTTGGGTGTAATGTCTAGTTCCCACCCTACTTAGATGCACATTTGTATCTGAAAGTCTGCTGTAGTAAATTATATTTAACCTCACTGTTAGTACTAGAGCCGGAGACAGACTTTTTTTTTTAATAATTCCAATCTACTCAAAGTTTTAAATCTTTTATTAGGTGTATCTGTGGGCTATGTTTTAATATTTTTCTTTGCAAAAATTTTCATCTTTCTGCCAATGTTTCTCATATGAATGAATATTAATTATGAGAAATTTCACACCTTTCTATAAAACTGTGGGCACAGGTTCTAATTTGATGCTACACTTACCTGCAGTGTAGATTATTTACCTTAGATGATAACAGAAAAGTTTACTTGGTCTTAGGTCATAGAAAAATGGTGAATTAGAATTATCTCATCATATTATGCTGTTTCATATACATAGAGCTCTTAAATACAAACACACAATCAATGTATTCCAAGAAGGAATCAATTTAATGTGAACTTTCAAGGATAAACTTACTATAATTAAATATATGAATTAATGAAGGATTTGAGAGAAATATTTAGATACAAAAACATTTAAAAAATTGAAACCTTAATGTGGTAAATGTGCATTGTATAATTAGATATGACAGACCACACTATACTTGTATTAACAAATTAATATCAGCATGACAGTTAACTGAAACCTGTGTGTGTGGCTTGATAGCTGCTGAGTGAAAATAGGACACTCAAACTTCTTCAGCCAAAAATTTTTTAGCAGAGACACACTCACTACCTCCACTCTTCACCTGCAGCCTCCTGCTTATGGGGCACAGGAATCAAGAGAGGAGAATCATTGCTACTCCTGCTGCTGAGATTCACATGTCACATTTCCATGCTGACTACAGAAATGTTGATTGTAAGCTCAGACATTGTGTGTTCTGTTCCACAATAACCTTGATAGTTGTGTCTTTGAGTCCAATCAAAATATTGGTTTTTCCAGTTACAATCCCTGAAATCCAAGTTCCATTATCACTTGTATTACACATCACCAGTTGATGTCACTGTGAATTACCCAATGCTCCATTAGGAAACTGAATTCCTGCATTGTGAAAGGGTATGTGACTGACCACAGTTTCTTAGGTCATCTCATAGTTCAGAACTACTGCTTCCCTCCCGCATGTCTCCAGCACAGGTCCCATTTCAAACCAACAATAAATTTTCCACATGTGGTTAAAAAGCCAGACTGTTCATCACCCTCCTCCTCTGTCATACACTGCCTCTGACCCTGAGGTTACACATACTCACCTGGATCCATGCAGTTACCAGGACTCTTGCTGAGCCATGATTTCTCTGACACCTAATATGTTTCCGGGAGAGCCGATCAGACCTGAGATGTGTGTTTGTGAGTCTGTGACCTCACCTCCCTACAGATCATAATTATCCCTCTACCCTCCCATTACAGTGCAGTATGTCAGGGAGGCAAGTGCACCTTCAAAACTTTTATAGTTGCTTATTACGAAGGCCAATTACAACTTTCCAGTAACTCTCTCCTTAGAGACAGTTGCAAATCTAGAAAAGGTTCTTTAATCTAATGAAAAATTGAGGACTGTGACAAATGTGGACTCAAATGAAAGTGAGCAGGAAGCACTGAGGTCTGACATGTCAGGCCCTGAAAGCAAAATACCAGTGACTCATCAAGTTCTGTGATACTCTGTGAAGTGCTCAGAACATACATTTAGTTCTTTGTGAAACTTCAGATTATCGCACAGTACTATCCTTACCAAATGATCAGGAATACATTGATAACCAAACCCCAGAAAAGAATTTTCAAGATATAATTAGAGGGAAGTATTATTGTTGCATTTTCCATGAGAAATCATTGGAGCCACTGGCACAACTCAAAGAAAATCAATTTAGTATATATATATATACTGTGTAGGAACATGCATTTTACCAGTGTTCATTACTTTAGTGATGAAAAATTAAAGAGAAATATGACCATCAAAGAAGTGGTATATGTACAAGTTCATCTGAATTAAAAAAACAGGTATTGAACTGGAAGATCCTGGAGTTCTTATCTTCCAAATCAAACATAGGATAAGTGCACATTTCGAGGTCATGGATTGTTTAGAACCACTGTCTATACTTTAATCAATGGATCAGCAAAAGGTGTAGACACACAAGGAACTCTCTGAATGTTCCAATAAATTAATATATAATTTCAAACTGGATTATGATTCAATTCTCTTATTTTAATTCCACAAAAAAGACTCTACTTTTTTCTTCATTTTTAAAAGAGAATAAAACCTAACAAAATGGAACAGAACAAAATCAATCCATACAAGGAAAACATTGAAAGTGATTTAGGACTTAAAATCAAGATAATACAAAATCATCCATTACTATTTTTTAATTAATGGATGAGCAACTTCATGTTGACAACATTTACATACCATATTATTCCATACACACACAAACACACATGAATGAGGGCAAATAATTTCCATGTAGGCATAAATACTGAAGTGCCTTCAGAGTTTTCATAGACATCTTTATTAGAAATCCTGCTAGGAAAAGAGCAATGCACAGTATAGAAGAGCCTGTATTTTGTCTGTGGACTGCAGACAACACTGCTGTTGAAGGCATGGTATAGTAGTGAGCCCAGAAGGTCCATTCCTCAGCATGCTGGCAACAGCCACAGGGGTGAATAACTGAGGGATTCTTTTTAATTCCTTGCTTTTCCAATGCAAGCCATGCAATGCCCATAAATTTGGAATAATGCATGCCATGCTATGCCCTTAGGTTTGTCTTCCTTGTGGGTTGTTTCAGCATGATTCCAAAAATGAACTCTTATTAAATGCAACACAAGGCATACACTGTACCTTCAACTACAGGTGGATGGAATACATAATTTTTCCAGGTAAGAGATATTTGGGACTTCAGAGGACAATTGTTCACGAAGCACTAGCATCCTTTACACTGTTCAATGGAAGACTTGTTCTGCAAATCTGCAAAAGAAACAGAGTGACTTCTCAGGTTATTCCAGATCATGTGCACATATGATTTCAAACATATCATGTTAATACATTACACAGCCTAATGGGCTGAGTGGGCAAGTTAATGGGGAGACAGACCTTGGGGAACTGCTTCATATTGGGTTGAGCAGAAGTGCAGCATTTGTCTACTAGTGATGGCTTGGATGCAGTTTTGTAAAAGGTGTGTCTGCAGTCTGAAAAGACAGGGCTTGAAGGAGAGTAGGATGGTTACACAGGTCAAGGTCAATGGTCTTGCTAAGTGAAAGGGCCATGAGCCACGTCCCCAGACATTAGTCTAGGATTCAGACATAGGTTCTCTAATTTCTGAAGCCCCTTCAATGATTCTTTTATTAGCATCCTGTACTATGACCAGCTGGTTTCTGTAGAAACAGCACACTTTTCCTAGGAAGACACAGAGGGCACTTTTTTCAAACTTTCAGTGGTTTAAGCCTCTTTGCTTTTGGAGAAATACTGTGCCAGAGAGTCAACTTGGGATTGAAATGTGACAGTGGTCTTGGCTATCCCTTTAAGGTTTGGACATAGGTTTCAGTCAAGAAGTTGGAGTAAGACAAACCAGTTATTCCTGTTTCCTTGCAGCACTGATTCCCAGGCCTACAAAGAGAGGGATTAACTGAATCACTCTGAACTGTCAATACTGGGTCTTTACTATAATGGGCAGGCTCTGGTTTCCTGGAGCTATGTCTATAGTTGGCATAAGATGTTCTACTGTACAGGTTCTCTTCCACGTAGTGCAAAGACACAGACAGTTTCAGGTTCCACAGAAGATGAAAACACCTTGACTGGGTAAAGAATGCTGAAAAGATATTTAACTTTTCTGTCTTTTTTAGCACAAATGGTTAATGTTCCCCAATGTCCTTCTTATGGAAGGACAGCTTCCATAAAACTGTGAAAATGCCCTCTAGTTTGAGGAATTTGAAGAGCAGCTATGGTTTTACTTTTCCTGTGGAAGAAAAACCTCTTATTGAGTATTACCATCCCCTCAGAGCAATGGTTGAAAGTGAGCACAAGGAGATAGTAAGTGATGGTAGGAGTCTGAGTACAGACAATCTTTGGATGCATATCTATGCATAGGAGATGGAGGTCAATGCAGAGATGAGAGTTTGACAAGCAACGGAGCACTGAGCATCTGTGGAGGACTTAGCAGTTAATGTGCCTACTGAATGGTAATTTTGTGTTATTTAGAGATTAACATGACCTGTGAAGGCTAGGATGATTAATGTAAAATTACACTGGTAGGGTGGGAGGTGTCAAATAGTGACCAAGAGGACATATTGTGCTCTATGCAAAGGGGAGTTGAAAAGTTAGGATAGAGGCGGTAGATATTGGACCACATATAGACTTATTTGAATCTTTGTAAGAAGTCAGACTTTTCAGGAAAGTTTGTAAATGTTGAACTGTTCAAGATGACACATTATCTCTTTGAATAACAGCAGCAAAGGGAAACCCAATGGAGAAAATAATGGCCATAGTTCCTGGAGGCGAGTGTGTGTAAACACAGACTCCTCTTGTACATGAGGAGGATAAGATTCTTGTGAGTCCATACTGTGGCAGAATGAGTATTATCTTACAGGTTACAGCATTTATGGAAATACAGGACCAATAGTCTTTGATGAGGGATGGGTTGGACCAGTTAGGTGAGGGGTGTGTAATCTGGACTGTCCTGTACAGATGTTTGGGCATAGGTGGGGAGATCAGTTGTTCAGCTTCTGTGGGCAATAGGAGGATTATACTGACAAATGTGACTGTGCACATAGAAAGTGATTGCATTCTTGAGGCAGAAAGTAACAAATTTGTAATACTAACAGAATGGAGAATAGGACACACAAAACAAGGCATAGTGAAAACTGGGCATTGTTTACATCTTCCTTATCTGTCTTGGATCTCTTTATTGACTGTAAAACAGGATGATGGTAAGAAAGAAAGAAAATAATGCAACTCCCTCTGGGGAGATATCACAGCATACTTTGGTAAAGAATATCTTTTATTCAGGTGTTGAAAGACTGGGAAGTTGAACCAGTTGGTAAAACTAGATCAAAGCAGCATAAACTAATCAAATAAAATAGGATAATTGATAGAATATACAGAGTGAAGGCCTTCAGCTGTTTTCCGTGGTTTTAGGAGAGACTGAGAGATGTAGGGGTGATTACCTATGACTTACAAGAAGGCAAATGTTCATTCAGGCATACCTTAATTTGAGACCAATAAATGCACTGTGGATTCTTGTAAGCAGAGAGCTGGAGGAGTGCCATCAATAGCACTGAAGTGTTCCTCACACTTTTCCTGCAAGGTTTGGGTTTCAAATTTTTAATCAAAGCCAATTTGTTAGCCATGTTGTTATCATATGGGCAGGTATCAGAAGGCAGGGAAAAGTGAAAATAATGCTGAATTTCTTTTCAGACTGGTTGTAACTCTGACAGATAATTTCCAATGGGCTTGTCTCTGGCCTGAAGTTTGGTCCAAGCAGGAAGACTTTCCACTATGAAACTTCAAAGGGACCATATCTGAAGGATATCTAGGGATAGAGGGAGCTCTTAAAAGATCAATTGAGGGAAGAGAAACCCAGTCTTTCTGTAGCTAGAGTGTTAACATAGTAAGATGGGTTTTAGGTAGTGTTAGCTTTTTCTTCTTTACTTGAGCACTGAGGTTGACAAGGAGCATGTAGTGTCCAGTAGATCCCTATCATCTTAGACACTTCTTGCATAACCAGACTTAGAAATGTTGGGTTATTATCTGAATGAATGGAAGGTGGGGGCCAAATTGAGTATATTGTAGTCAGGGTTTGCAAAGAAAAATATTATATATAGGGCACACAATTTAGTATTATCTTATCTATAATGTTCACCAAGGAGTCAAAAACAATGAAAGTGCAGGAAAACTCTCTACAAAGCAAAACCTAGGGAATCCAGTCAAGGTGCTGGCTCCCACAGCAGTGACCTGTATACATCCAGTTAAAAACCAACAGCCCAACATAATGCCTCCCATGAGTCCTCCTGAAGACCTAGAGCCCATGACAAAGACTAAGGCAAGTCTGTTTCATGGATCTGCCCTGAGAAAGCCCAAAGGTCAGTAGTGGAAACCAGAAAATCTATTCCTGAGGGATGAAGGTTCTGTGCCACTAAGTTGAAACTTCTGCAATGGATCTGAGAAGCAATGCTTAAAATAAAGAAGAGATTCCCCGAAAATTACCACCACCATCTTCAGTGACAGTGAGATCCTAAACTTCTCCAATGATGAGAAAAACCATGAAGTCACAAAGCCATGCTCAAAGTATAGGCCAGAGCTCCCCCAGTGTGAATCACACCTTACTCAGGCACAATGTCCTGAGCTCTGCTGATGATGACAGCCAAGTTTATATCAGGGAATCCCACATGGCAATTCTTACAGGAGAACCAACAGTTCGCAAAAAACCAACATCTCCAAACAGTATTGCTCTGCATCTCCAGGTCTCCTTTTTATGCCAGCAGCAATCCTCAAGTGACAGCATCTCTATCAACACCATGCAGATTCAGTTCAGCTGGTGTTTAGGTTGGCCATCAATTTTCAATACAACATAGATTATGTCCATTAGAAGAGAGTGCATGACTGCTATAATTTTTACTAAACTTATAGAAAATCCTTTATACACTCTAACCAGTGATAAGGACATGGAAGATTCAAAGATATGTCACTGTTCTTATGCATGGTGTTTGTGTAAGTCAATCTTCCATTCATAGGTTGGTGAGCATCCCCATGCCTGTGGTGTGAGTAAAGGAAGGAGTCTCAGAGAACCCTGGGGTATAGTTAAATGGAAGGCTGGACACTGAACTGTAATAATCTTAAGGAGGGTGTTGCTGGAAGGAAAACAGA
>PVJX010030270.1:0-22178 GCA_004027295.1 Dolichotis patagonum
TGTGTGTGTGTGTGAGAGAGAGAGAGAGAGAGAGAGGAGAGAGAGAAAGAGAGACCTTATGACACACACTACCATTGTTAGCCACACTTAAGAGTTTAGTTGTGGCCATCACTCCTCTATGGGCTTGATATATATTGGCTCATTTACTATTATTTTTTGTACTTTACAGATCAGAAAACTCAGTAAACGCTGAGATCCCATCTCATTTCTAAGGTGTTCTTGGGCACAGAAATTTTAGAATATGAAAGCTGCAAAGACCCTGAAGGATCATTTTTCTCTATGCTCTTCAGTTGCAGAGGAGGCTCAGAAGGCAGGAATGATTTGCTGAGGACACACAGCAAATAAAGGAGAGTTGGAATCAGAATCCAGCTTCTCTGGCTTCCACTTCAGTGCTCTGTGGAGTAAATACAGCTTGACATGAAAGGTTTTATGGTTGGGAACATCTCAAAACTGAACTTGTGTAGACCCCTTGGGCTAAAGGTGATATCCTTCCTCCATTGCAGAGACTGGAATACAGAAAATCTTCCTCAATTCCTTTTGCATAATTCAGAGTTAATGACAATTTAGCCTTGGTAAGGTTGCAATGGGCCTCTGAATAAAAGTATGTAGCAACAAATACAAGGAAAATTAAAAAAAATGTAACCCTATATTGAGAGCATTTTCTTGCTAGCTGCTGTCGCATATGTAACTTAGTGGCTGAGAGGGACTGTTACCCAGAATGGGAAGACTTTGTCACATCTCACAATGACTCTGCAGAGTGGCTGCTATCTACCCTCACTTTATAGAAGAGGAAACTGAACCTCAAAGAGTTTGTTAATGCTTCACGGTCATATAGCTGATAAATGGGCACTGAGCCCAGGGATTTCTGACACCCATGCCCTGTCTTTCTATTAGTAAAGCTCTTCACAGTTATCTAGGTCTTTCTAGGTGCCAGGTGCCATCCTAAGGCCTTCATAACAGTTCTCTCATTCCCTTCTCACAACTCATTCCTTGACAGTGGAAAGAGTAAGTTCAGTAGAAACTTAACTTTGGAAACATAATTTTGAAACAATAGAAACATAACTTTGGAAAATATGACCATCTCACTTAATAAAACGAATTACAAACCCTTTAGAAACAATCATCCATTCATGTAAAACTTTTGTGTCTATTTTAGCTGTTTCCTTTGGTCTAACTGAAGATAACCAAACTTGTGCAAGGCTGTGGTTAATGCAATGATTAAGAGTAAGGGCTGAAAGCTTTTCCTGTTTATTAGGCATATAGCTTTGAATAGCTCAATATCTTCAATTTTATTTCCTTCATCTATAAATCAGAGAAAACAATTCTCCTTATACAGTTAAGCTCTTATAAGTGTATGCAGCTTATAAAGATCTTAGTATAATTTTAAAATACTAATAACATTAGCTATTATTATCAATTTATTAAGAGCAACGAGATGGCAGAACCTTTAAGGATATTTCATACTTTAGGCTTTTGGGTAATATAAATCAGACCTTAGCTAATATGAATTAGTGAACCTTATAAAAATCTTTATTGAAATGTTCTTTTTTAGGCTGAGTATGGTGGTGCACACCTGTAATCTCAGCACTTGAGAGGCTGAGGTGGGAAGATCGTTGCAAGTTCAAGGCCAGTCTGGGCTACATAGTGAGTTTGAATTACACAGTGAAACCCTGTTTAAAAAAATATGTACTTTCTTAAACAGAAAAGTCAGTGGAGGCTTAGAGAGTATAAGTAACTAGCTCAAAACAATAATCTATAGTTCTAGGCTTCAACATTGAACCCATTATCACTTTTTACCACACTGTACTGTTTCTAGAGAAATCCTGAAACTTGCCAAGATTCAGTTTCCCTTGTGAGCTCTATGTCTATTTCCTTTCCTGATCTCAGTTTTTCTTTTAAAGGAAGAAAGGAATGTAAATTTCTGGATATCAGATATGCTGAGTTGGAACACTAGCTGAGGACAGAGGCAAGGAAGCCCACAGTTGGGGCTCGAAACCCACATGCTTCTCATCTGTAAGTGCCAGTGACCCTTTCCACTGTGTGTGTCTGGGTTTGAGTGGTGGCAGGGATGGGGATGGGATGGGGTGAGACAATTGCTGAGCAGGAATAGGCTAAGGAGGAGTCGGGAACAATTGCCTTCTTCCCTTTTGGTAGTTTCAGTGGGTAGTGAGGAGCAGAAGAAGATGAAGAACCTAAGTTTTATTCAATGCCTTTCTTCCTGTGTATAATCAGAGCTCGGACTTGACTTAGCAAGCTATCTTTATTTGCTTTCTGGCTCCAATGTATTGATTCCATGAACAAATCAGAAACTCCATGAAACAGTCTGGAACCCAGTCCAGGGTGAGGGTTTGATGAGTGGCACAACTATCATTAGGTCTCTAGATAGATTCACCTTCTATACTGCAACTTTGTACACACGGAGTCCCCATCTCCCTCACCTCCCTTCCCCCTGGTAACTGCAGCTCCACTCTTTACTTCTAGTTATTTAACTTTTTCTTCACTTGTGGTACTGGGCATTGAACCCAGGGCTTCCCTCATGCTAGGCAAGGGTTGTACCACCTAGCAACATCCTCACTCCCTTGTAAAATTTTATTTTAAACTAGGGCTTTACTAAGTTGCCAGGCTGGCATTGTGCCACTTCTGGAACAAAATAGAAAATTGGAAAACAATTCTTAGCTTTTTGTAACACAAATTTCCAGTGTTTTCCCCCTTGATATCCTCTCCTTTCCTATAAACACGCTCCTCTCAGCTAAGAATCAGGAAGCGTGGAGGTGGGAGAGAGGAGTGGACAATGATTTTCCACCAGCTATCATGCATCATTCTGGACCTTTGAAGCATTATTTCATTTATTAGGAAGAAACATATCAAAAATAGTGATGACTCAGATCTTCCCTGAGCTCTCTTTCCTTCTGTGCAACAGACTTTGGACACAGCCCCGTGCTCTGTTCTTCACTGGATTTCTCTCTCAGAGCCTGGCCATAGGGTGAGACATGGTTCCTCAATCCTCCTGCCTTTGCCATCCAAGCAGCTGGAATTACAGGTGTGTACCACTGTGCCCACCCATATGTTTAACTTTTATTAAGATCCTACATACAAGTGAGATCACGCAGTATTATTCTTTGTGTGTCTAGCTCTCTATTGGTTATTACTGATGACTTCGAGGAAGTTGCTCACTTTCTTTGGACCTAAGTTTCCTCATTTGTAAAGTAAGAGATTGGATCCAATCTGTTCTGGGTAATAAAGCCATTAAGATGAAGGCTGTCTGCAATCAGTAGAGAGCTGCTTGTCATTTTGCATAGACCGTGTTCACAGACCTGGCAGGCTCACTGATGAGCCTCAAGGGTCTACAGGCTGCTGTCAGCCCTCCATGCCTCAGGTACAGCTTTTCCATGAGTCATTAAAGCAGGCACACATCCCCTGCAGCTGAGTATGCCACTGCTCACCTCTTGTCTTGGCCTGTCTTTGTATTTCCTCTAGCAGTTACGTTTTTCCTAAGCTATGCTGGCTTCCAGCCAAGTCTTAAGATGATATTAGGAAACCAAATGCAGGCAGAGAAAGTGAAACCTTATTCCATTTGGATGCTGGTGTTTTAGTCAGACATGGAGTTTCCCCATTACTGTGCGTGGGCAGAGGAGGGTGCAGCTCTGTCTTTTTGGCTCTTAATAAAATGCCTTAAAGCAGGGAAAGTCCCTAATTTCTAGGAATTTGGGCCTTCAAGAGAAGCCAGAGGCAAAGCCATTTCCCTCCATGGGCTTTAATTTTCCTCATCTGCAAATTGGAGAGTTCCTCCCTAATTGTTCCCTTATTTCTCTGTTCTTTCCCTTGACACAGCAAATAGTTTTGCTTTTGTAAGGCTTTTCCTGGGGCAGGTACTCCACAAGCTGCCTGGAGAATCTGCAAGAGGACACAGTGCAGGTACAAGCTGAGGCCTCCCTGTGGACTTGACGGGCTCAGGTCGGGGACTGCCCAGGTGGAGGCAGGATCAAATCCCCTTCACGACTCTTTCCACTGCACACTGCTCTAGCCTTTTGGTCTAGCTCTGGTTTGTTCTTTCTGTGTTACCCTGTTCTGCCCCTTTCTTTGCTTCCTTTTCCTTTGTTCTCCTCCCTGTCATGACCTGTTGCTAGGTCGGGAACTGACTTTTAACAACTGCTGTCATAGCTCCCACCACATTCAGGCTCAAGGGTTGCAGCTTGCCCCCCCCCCTTCTCACCTTCACCACACAGGACAGTGGTTGTGCACCCCCACTTGTTTTCTGCAGCTGGAGACCACATGCGGTGTGTTTGCTGATGGGAACTGTGCTCATCCGCCTTGGTTTACTGCAGGAGCCCACCGCAAAGTACCTTAGGGGCTGAAGTGGCCCTGAGAGTGAGGCCTGGGGGGTTGGGCAGGGCAGCATTTGTTCTTCCAAAATTGCTGGCTGACACTTGACTTTGGGACCTACTTCTCATACATTGGGGTCCTTTCATTTGTTGTTTTCTGCTGTGTATTTGTTGGGAGCTCCCCCTTTCTTTGTGCATTCCCTTTCATGACATTCCCTATCCTTTACTCTTTAAGGACCTATTATTGTCAGTGCACTGTCTCCCACCTCTGCTGTCTCTGGCCCCGCAGCTGAAAGCTTGGTGAAGCAGTACAAACTTGAGATTGAAATCAGACTCTCTCTGTCTTTGGACAAATCATTACTTCTTCTCTACTTGGTTTCATTTTTGGAAATTGGGCTGAGAAATATCTAGCTCCTAGGATATCTCAAACAATTAAATGAGGCAATGAGGAACCATTGCCTCACACCATTTCTGGCACAAAGTAGATAACTGGAAAGCAATTTTTTCCTTTTCTTTCCACAAATTTCCAGCATTTTCCCCCTTGATATCCTCTCCTTTCCTATAAACACGCTCCTCTCAGCTAAGAATCAGGAAGCGTGGGGGTGGGGGGAGAGGAGTGGGCAGTGATTTTCCACCAGCCGTCACGCACCATTCTAGACTTTCGAAGCATTATTTCATTTATTAGGAAGAAACATATCAAAAATAGTGATGACTCAGATCTTCCCTGAGCTCTCTTTCCCTCTGTGTAACAACTTCGGACACAGCCCTGCGCTCTGTTCTTCACTGGATTTCTCTCTCAGAGCCTGGCCATAGGGTGAGACACAATCCCTCCTTCTCCCTTCCTGAAAGTCCCCATAAAGTAACACACAGATCCTTTTTCGACTAGTTTCACAGACAGGGATATAAAGGAAATGATAAAAGTTTCAAAATCTTAGAGGACTCTGTAGTTGCGATCTGCATTCTGTCCCTTTTTGTTTTGTGGTCCTTGGCTTCTTGCCCATTGCTTTCAGTCAGAGTTGGGGATCCTAGTTTCTTGTTTCTTCTTTATGCTGCTTTTCCTGCTGCCTCTCTCTCTCTGACCACTCATCAGCAGTTAGACCTGCAGAGCATTCTGCCTTGAATATTACAGACCGTAGAACTTCCCTAGGTATTTGCGTTTTTGAGGACCTCCAGCTTGGATAAGGAAGTCTCCTTGGGCCCTTTCCTCCAACTGGGTTTGGAAATTCTGCACTGTAATCATTTCTTCTGGAGTCAGCTTTGAGTTATGAAAAGAGCAAGGGATCTAGAAGTAGGAGACTTGAGTTCTATTCCCAGTTCAGCTCCAAACCTAATTGTGAGATTTTTGCAAATCACCTGCCTTTTGTGGGTTTGGTTTTCCATATTTGGAAAGCAGAGGTCTGACATTACTATTTCTGAGAACTTTTCACTTCTCAGTTAAAAGATCATAAAAGTAAATGATTTTTACTGTAATAGAGAAAATACTTGAGAGTAGGTGTCTTGTTGCTTTTAAAATCAGTTTGTACAACACTTAAAAATAAGGCTGAGGGGTCATCATCCCTCTTTGTCTCTCATCTCCCAAGTCCTGAGACTCACCTCTTAGCTCATTAGCTCCTTCCATGAGTGATACAGCATACACTCCTACCTCACTCACGTCTTTATTCTTCTCAGCCCGCCCCCCATCCATTGTGTCAACTACTCATTCATCTCTGCACTTTCTATCAGTTAAAATTCTTTCTTCCTAAGTGGTGAAAACATTTGCTAACTCAGTTGAGAAGGTGGAGAACTGGGGATAATGTTGAATACTCATAGAATAGATACAGCATTGCAGACCTGGCTTGGAAAAAGGATGGAAGAGAAACTAGAAAAACTCTGTTGGGGCAGCAGGTACTACTTGACAGTACCATCAAGGTACCACTGTTTAAATAGATAAACTCTGGCTAATTTTTGTAGGTATGCCACTCTACCAAGAATCACAATCCTAGCAGAGGGAGAGACTGTGACCAGCTAAGCTTGTGTTATTTGCTTGCTTCTTGGCTGGGAGAAGATAGGGCACCTGATTTGCAGGACCACTGCTACTAAATACCCTGAAAAGGACTGTGTGTGTGAGTAATGCCACCAAAAGATGGCACAGTAATATTGAAAGCAGAGAGTGGACATCATGTGAAAAAATAGAAATGGAAGTAGCCAGCCAACCAACCAACACTCCACCTACCTGGTAACTCTCCCATCTGTCCACCTATTCATTCATCTGTCCATCTAGTCACCCATGCTCTTAGCCAACCAAACAGCATACCGTTGTTGAGTACCCCTTATGTTCCAGAAGCCATGGAAAGCACTCAGATATAGTGCAAAGCTGTCAATGGGAAACATTTCAAGACTCTCCCCAAAAAGGACTCATCTATGAAACTGAAACAAAGATAAAGTACAGAGAAAGGAATTCATGCGAATATACTGAAGGGTCCACACAAACATTGCTAGGTTCATGCCACATCATTGTAGAGGTGGATAGCTAAGAGACAGTTCTTATGAACATCTTATTACCATACAAAGCAAACTGTGTCAATTAGGCAACAGAAAATCTGGATCTGCCTCTCTCTGGTCTTGGCTTTTCTCAACAGTGGGTGAATCATAGTCCTTGCCTTTATTTTCAAAATGGGAAGAATGAGTGTATTAGTAACTTTGCTATTGCTGAGACAAAACTCCTGACATACACAACTAATAAAGGAGGAAAGAAAGCCAGGCACAGTGCTGCATACCTGTAATCCCAGTACTTAGAGGTACTGAGGCAGGAGCATCGCAAGTTCAAATCCTTCCTGCGCAACTTAATGAGACCTTTGTGAAAAATAAAAAGGATTAAGGATGTAGTTCAGTAGTAAAGTGCTCCAGTTCAATCTGGATTTTACTTGGGGGGAAAAAGGGAGGAGACGTTTACTTTGGCTAACCATTTCATAGGTCATCTGGATCAAAGGCTGAAACATCGCAGTAGAAAGGAGCAGCAGAGGAAGGTTGCTCACCTCATGGCAGCCAGGAAGCACAGAGACAGCCAGAGAGGAAGGCAGGGGCTAAGGACCAGGTATTTTCTCCATGGTCATGCCTCCAGACCCATCCAGACACATCTGAATCAATGAGATTGACAGTCGAGAGTAACTATCACAAGGAATATGAGGATCCCTGACTTGTCCAAATCAGGGAACTATTGTGAAGATAAAATGAGTTAATGGGTGTGAAAGTGCTTTCCAAGCACAGAATAAAAGAACTGTTTTGCCATGGTTTCTTCCACTTCCAGGGTGGCTCATGATAGCCTCATGGTTCATGTGTTTCTCTCAATTCTTTCACACCCTCACTGCCCACCATCCAGTGGTGACCATGGAGAGGATTTGTTGAGCATTTCAGTTCCTTAAGCGGAAGACGAATGTCCGGGGTAATCTTTGCTCTCAACCTCACAGAAGTGCTCTGTGGGCCTCATGTGGGCTGTAAACAGCAACGAGGTGAGGCTGGCCCTGTAAATGGGAAGGAACAGACCAGGGGAGGCTCTGAACCATGCGGGAGACCTAACCATTTCAGTTTACAATGGGAAGGTGCTGGGTTCTCCAAGTTGTGGTCGAGCCAGCACAGGAGACTGAACAAAGCTTGGGGTCAGAGGAAGGAGTACATACTGTTTGGAGGAATTAGCTGGAGGCTAGAATTCCAGATCCTGCTCCTGAGTGAGACTTTTGCTCCTGCCACCTCTCTGCGCTTCTGTTTTCTCCTCTGAAATGGGTGGCTTACCTTCAGAGACCAGGCCAGTGGCGGTCCTGACAATACTTTTCCTTGGCTGGATTTCTGGGCCAGGCACAGACCTGCCTGTCATCCCCTCAGCTGATGTCTCCCTGCTAAATGTATTTACCCTTCGGCTGCCTTTCACTGTTGGTGGGCTACTTACATCAGTGCAAACTCTCTGGAGCTTAACATGATTTATTACATTTTTAAAAGCACATATTATATTTAACAAGCATTAGCAATTCTAATTCTAGGGATTTATCTTATAGGTATATTCACAAATGTACAAGTTAATCTACATAAGGTATTCATGGTTTATAGTGACAAGGATTGGAGACAGCCTAATAGTCCATCAGTGAGGAACTGATGAAATAATTCTGGCACTTTCCCATATAAAAGAAAGTCAATCTTCACTAAAAAGTAGGAAGAAGCGCCCTACATGTGGGTTTAGACCAATCTTTAAGACACAGTAAGTGAGTGAAGCAAGGGGGCAGAAAGGCTCAAATAGAATGTTACAATGTGTGGACATAAAAATCAGCAACAAACTCATCTTTCCTCTTATATACATTCTCTCTCTGTCTCTCTATGTCTCTGTCTCTCTCTCTTTTTCTGTCTGTCTCTGTCTCTGACAGAATCTCACAGTGTAGTGTTCAGGTTGGCCTTAAGCTCACAGTGATCTTCCTGCCTCAGCCTCTCAAGTGCTAGGATTACAGGTGTGTGTCACAATGTCTCACTTAGCTCCATGGGGAGCTCCATCTCAAGCTCAACTTCTTTTGCCCCTGAGACAGAATGACCCCAGGCAATCTGCAGGGCCTCCTTCCTAACCACTCCCTTCCCTGAGCCCTCATCATAGGGGAAGTGAGCTTTTCGAATCATATTTTGACACCAAAAATACATACCTTCCTCCCAAAGAAGAGCTTGGGGAGGAAGGGTAGATTGTTATCTCCTCTGACTCAGGCTGTTGCGAAGTGGAGACTGCACAGATGTCAGAGCTGCAGGAACTCTGCATCACACTCTGGCCTCTGCCATTTTAAGCTGTGAAAGCTTAAAATGTTGCTGTGCTCTTGCTGGACCAGCTCCTCACTGTGCACTAGGCTGGCTTTCCACAGAGCGCAGGTGCCTGGGAAGAAGAGATGTGGTCATTCTACACAGTGCCTGGCTCCTAGGAGGTGCTCAGTACATGGGAGTAGTTGTGCTCTGCAGGCTCAAGTAGGCATTGGAGGGACATTTCCCATGGAGCTTCTTCCCAGCCTGGGACCAGCAAGAGATCCAGGAGCCTCAGGTCCTCTGATGTGGCGAGACTCCCGCAATAGCTCCTTGAAGTAGCCCCTCCTCATCCCAGCCCACTCCCCTCATCCATGCTGCATCAGGCAATGCCTCAGACGGGTATTGTATTAATCCTCACATTGAGTGTTAGGTAATAGTTTCATCCCCATGTCTCAAACAAGGAAACTAGGGCTAAGCAAAGCAGAATAGCATGACTGCTAAGTGAATCAATAATGCAGTGAGAAATCAGACCCAGTGAGTATTGGTTTCCTTTTATCGTTTCCAGCTGCCCATCTTTCTCCTGTGAACTGGGCTGTGTGACAGGGTTCCTGGGTCAGAAACAAACACAAAAGCTGATGCTTCCTAGAAAGTGACAAGGAGGGCTGGGGATTTAGCTCAGTGGTTTAAGTGCCCACCTGGCAGGCGCAAGGTTGTGAGTTCAATCCCCGGTACCAAAAAAAATAAAAAAATAAAAAAAAAAGAAAGTGACAAGGAGAACCCTGGCTGGAAAAGAGGAAATGGAGGCAATTCTGTGATCAGGATTTCCATTCTAGGGTGCCAGGGCAGGACAGAGTGGACTGTCCCCCTCACCCCATAATGTGAGAAGTAAACAGACAAGACTCAGCAAACTCACAACTTGTCACCCAGTGGGGAATTTCTGAAGCCTGACCCAAGAAGCTGACAGGAACTCTGTGGTAAGACAAGAAAGGAGGTGGGCGGGAACCCAGCCAGTCCTGCAACCAGCAACCACAGCTGCTGTCTGAGCCCAGCAGGGAGGAAGGCAGTCATCCTACTGTGGTTCAGCCTCAGGCTTGGATCAAAGGAGTCTGTGGCCAGACCAGGGTCACAGGAAAGCCACAGTGGAAACGCTTTCAGCTGTACCTGCCTGTCTGTATGTCTCTAGCCAGTGACACTGGGCAACAAAAACACTAATGACAATTATGCAAGGAAAACACAAACATATGCAAGATTCAGTGATAAAAAAGCTTCAACTTTTTATCACTCTGGTGAAGACCCTGACTATGTCCTGCTGCGCACTTAAGTTTTTAGAACTCAAGCCAGAGACTCATAGCTCTCTGCCTGCCTCATCTCTTCCCTGAGAGATGTACATGGAAGACAGTTTGTGCCAATGAGGGGAGGGAGAGGGAATAACAACAGGAAAAGGTTTTTAAATTTCCTACCAGAGAATAAAACATGAGGACCTACCTTCTTATAGCACTCTATTACTCAAAGCCACTCTTGAAACAACTTGTCCTGCATTTGCAAACACAAGGATTTGGTAAACTGTGTGTGTCTGTAAGAGGATAAAACCAGGGCTGGAGTCATGGCTCAGTGATAGAGTGTTTGCCTAGCATGAATGAGGTTCAAAACCTGGGTTCAAAACCTGGCACTGCCACCACCACTACCACCACCGAAAAACAAAACAAAACAAAAGAGATAAGGCCCCTCTACACCTAGGGACACTTCTCTACCTCCTCTTCAAGACCTGCTTCACCAAAGAGTTGCCATGCTAGGGGAGCAGCAGGGTACAGCAGGGTGATCCGCACTGGCCATGTTAGCCTCTTCCTCATTAATAGCTTCCTGGTTCCTACCAGGCAGGCACACAGTTCCCAAGACAGAAGCTTGACACTGCCACTGTCTCAGTCTTCCAACTTCTCACTGCTGATTTAAAAGCTCATTGAAATATAACTTTCATAGAGTGAAATGTACAAAGGTTTCAGCTTAAAGACTTTTTAAACATGACTGTACTTGTGCAACTGTAGCCTTGTCCAGTCTTTTCAGCTCCCAGAGCTTTTCCCCTGTTCCCTCACAGTGGTTATCCATCCCTGAAAGGTAACTACAGTTTGGCATCTATGACAGTTTAGACTGTTCTTGAATGTCACATAGATGGACAGCATTGTATATACCCCTTGGGCCTGACTTTTTTTCTAAATTGTGTCTATGAAATTTATTCACATCGTGCTTACCCAGAGATTGCCCTTTCTCACTGCTAGATAGTGTTTGCACAGATGCACCACAATTACTGAAGCTAACCGGCTCCCCTCATTTCAGGTTCCTCACAACCTCTTCAGTCTAAATGGGAAACATCAGGACACCTTGCTTCCTGTCTGTTACCCCTGAACTCTTACTCTCCACACATCAGGAGGTGAAAGGAACAGCATTTCAGCTGTGCATAACGGAGCATACCAGTAATTCCAGCAGGAGGATTGCAAGTTCAAGCCCAGCCTGAGCAACTGAGTGACTTTGCAATACCCTGTCTCAAACAAGCAAGCAAGCAAGCAAGCAAGTAAACAAATAGGTTGGGGCTGCAGCTTAGTGTCAAGGCACTGGGTTCAGTTCCAAGTACAGAGCAAAACAATACAACACAATACAATAACAACAAACTAGGATTTCCAGATTCTTCAGTTTCAAGTCATAGTTGGCTCTTCCTTCCCACCTGGGCTACCCGACAAAGGACAGGAAGAGAGCTATTGTATTGAGGAGGATTTCTGCTGCATTTGGGAAGAGTGGAGTTTGTGTGGAGTTCATGGGAGAGAGAGAGAGAGAAGAGAGACAGAGACAGAGGAAGAAGAAAGAAGGAGGGACAATTCTCCTACCTACCTAAGCATCTATGGTTAATAAATTTTTGGCTGAAAGTGACAGAAATCTAACAGGAATAAGCTGAATCAAAAAGGAAAAGTAGGGCTGGAGGTGCAGCTCAGTGGCAGAGCACTTGCCTAGCATGTGCAAGGCCCTGGCTTCAATTCCCAGGTACTGCTTAAAAAAAAAAAAAAGAAAAAAAGAAAAGAAAGAAAGAAAAAGCAGTATAATGACTCATGTAATTGGAAAGTGAAAGAAGTTCCAAACTTAAGGAGGTCTGGGCAAACTTAATCTAGAGTTTAAATGATGTCGTCAAGGCTTTCTTTTTTTTTAAATTTGGGTTAACAAAATTCATTGTACATAATATGTACAGTATGGAGTTCTATGTCAGTATTCGTACAACATCACTGATTAAATTCAGCCTTCCTTTACCTATCCTCCCATTCCCTTCCCAGTCTGCAGTCACCACTTTCTATATTTAAGCTGACTTATTTTAAAATTAAAATTTAAATTTTTTTTTGGTACAGGAATTAAACTCAGGACCTTGCACTTGCCACTGAGCTATATCCATGGCTTTTAAAATTTTTTTTTAAATTTAGTTTCCATATTTGAGAGAAAACTTGCCACACTTGTCTATCTCTGGCTTACTTCACTTAGCATAATGTCTTCCAGTTCCATTCCATTTTGCTTCAAATGACAGGGTCTCATTTCTTTATGGCACAGTAGTATTCCACCATGTCTCCAAGGATTTACTACGCTCTATTTTTCCTCTCTGTTCCTTCTAGGTGTTGCCCAGTTTTCTTTTCCTGAGGCTGGACTTTCCTCCTTTAGAGGTGGAGGAAGGAGACAAGCCTCAAGTTGAGTCTTTCACAATTCTAGCTCAGCCAACTGCAGTAAAGAGTGAGTTCCTTTCTCCTGTGTGGGTCCTGTGTCCACCTCTCTGACCAGTTTCTATGGTCAGGTTTGGGAGAAGCCCAGGAGATAGATGTGCCCTTTAGGATCAAGTGTTGGGAAGACACAGAAATGACCCATATTCACTGGTAGGGATGAAAGTGGGGTAGGGCACACTTCCCTCTACTACCCTGACCCGTTATTTCTCATCATAAGACCAACAAGGCTTTAGGGGTTTACCAGATTTCTCTGAAAACTTTGGAGAGATGCTGGGTGGTTTATATTGCAGCAATACAAACAATCCAGAATTCCTGCTCTAGGATGTGCTTTGGCTTTCTTGTTGATCAACCTCAGGGAGACTGTAATTTCTTTATGTTAATCAATCTCTTGTCATATGTTCTGGTGTTTTCTCTTGTTCCCTAGCCCTCTCTTCCTTTCTCTGCTTTTCTGTTTACTTGGTATGCAGAGTAGTTTCACTTTCCCTTTTTTTATTCCCTCCTCCTAACCCATGCCCTAACATTCATATTTTCTTTCTTTCTTTCTTTCTTTCTTTCTTTCTTTCTTTCTTTCTTGTAGCTTTCCAAGTATTGTCCTAAACCCAAACAATTCTTTAGAGTAATTCTTGCACCAGCTGTTGGGATGATTAGAGTTTTTTGGTATTGTTTTGTTTCATTTTAAAAAATCTTATTCCATTACCTCCATGAGAAGCCAGCCACAGGCCAGAAACCGGATCTTTTGAAATTCTGTGGGCATGCTTCTTATGATTTAAGGAAAGTCTCTGGGGAGAAGGAGCTGGCTGCTTTTAAACTTACTGTGACATGTTGGAATACAGCAGCTCCAGATATGGAAACTGGCCAAATTTTGACACCGGTTTGTGTCCAAGTTGAAGGTAACAGGCAATGTACTATTGATGCAAACGGAGTTTAAATTATACCCATCTTGCTGCTGGAGGTTATTATATTTCTAGACACCAGAATGATTCCATTTCTCAACACCAGAATGATTTGTAATTATAATTTAAAAAGGACACCAGGCAAGATTTTTCTTGTTATCCTTTCACACAGACACAGTCCTTGCAAAGTGAGGCCCATGACGGTCTTCCCCTTCCTCTCCACACTTTTCATCCTGGTGTCTCACAGCTGGGCTTGCTAATTTCCTTCTGCAGGTTTGGTGGCTCCTTGCTGAGCAGATCAAGCCTGACTAGGGTTGGGGGTCTTTTAAAAGTTGGACCCTGGAGGCAGTGTCCCAGTGGTGATCCTGCCTTCCAAGTTATAAACTTACCCCCAGGTACCTAGTACCATCTTTACCACATAAAGGGCACTCAATAAATAGCAGTTATAACCATTTCCCATGCCTTGTTTTTACTCACCTACACAGTTCAGGTAAAAGAACATGGCTTCTACTTGGACTTTCTCAGTTCCTGTTACTATTCTTCAGTGTCTTATCTGGGAGGACTGAGAACCTGTCTTGCCCTGAATTCTAAACCTGAGTCTTCCCTAGATGTCCCCAGTCCATCTATTATAGGCAGCTAAGTTAGACAGAAGTTAATATATAGTTAGAGAGAGAGTGGGCTCTCAAGAAAGTCAGTAAAAGATAAAGACATCAGAATTGTGGCTGGAGATGCATCTAAAAAAGACCAGGCCTTGTGACAGATACAATGGCCAGGCCTATATGGCTCCCTATGAAATAAACAATGACATGAGATTATATTGTAATTATCACCATCTGGTCCAATAAGTCCGGATAGGCATCAGTTGCCCAAATGGGTGAGTCACCAGAGTATCTGGACCCATGGCTTCCCAAAAATACTCTGTTCTTTCCATGTACCCTTGCCATGTGACCTGTTTCCCTGTTGGATCAATATTAGCTAAGAGACTATACTTGTAATCCTGTAGGTCAATTTTTGTTTGACTCATGTTGTATGAGTCACATTGTGACTTTGCTCTATAAGTTACTCCCAACAGAGGGCCCCGGTAGCCACCTATTCGGGCCCTTTCCTAGAAATACAGGAGCTATTCTTCTCTCCTTATTCCCACTATTTTTTAGAACAGGGAATTAAACTCAGGACCTCATACTTGCCAGGTAGGTGCAGTGCTAGCTGAGCTACATCCCTGGCCTTCTCTCCTTATTCCCAATAAAACTCCCCTAACTTCCTCTGGCTTGCAAATTCATTCCTTTATGTTGTGGGACCACGAACTCAGTACATTTGAGATGTAACACGATGGGAGTTATATTTCTTCTATATGACATCTACCAAATATATACTTAAATTTGAAAGACAAGGTATCTAGTCTCATACCGGGTATAAGTTTCTAGTCCCTGCGTGTTTCCCAGAACTTCCTTAAGATCAAGAACTGACCTTGCTCATAATACTGCCCTCTACTGTAGGAGCCTGAAACCCAGACCTTGAACTCCTGCTGAGTCGAACCCTCCCCTCCAGGTAGACGTGCTTAGTGATCCTGGTCTGCCAGGCCTTGGATTTCTCTTATTCTGAAATTCTTGGGTCTGTGTTCAGTTTGGTTTTTGGGGACCACTACTTGCTTGAGCAATAGCTCAGCCTTATCGATCCCTAGATGGCATCTTTTGGAAGCCCAAAAGCAGTCTACTTTTAGCCCCTGAAGTAGGGCCTGGTTCTAGTGCCTGTCTCACTTCAGGGGACTGACAGGTAGGATGTGGTGGAGAGGACTTGTTTTACATATTTACCAGCCTAGTTGGCTGGGAATCTTCAGCTCTCTATTGGTCAGTCATTTTTACCATTACTTCTTCTCTGCCCCCTCCTCTCAGTTGAAATCAGTGAAGACTCTTAATGATGATAATAACAATAACTAATAAGTAATAGTTAGTACCAGATGAAGTGGTGCTCATCTGTAATCTCAGCACTTGGGAGGCTGAGGCAGAAGGATCTCTGAAAGTTCAAGGAGCCTGGGCTACATAGTGAGTTCAACTCCAGCCTGAACTACAGAGCTTGAAAATGTGTTGAGCTTTAGTTTATTCACTATACTAAAGGCCTTAAATTGACCATTTTATTTAAACCCCCACAGCAATCCTAGTTCTGCCTTTATAGACAGGAACATTGAACCAATAAACTGTTTGAAGCCACATATAACTAGAGCTCTGATGATATACTGTGTGCCAGGTATACTTTATCTTATTTAAGCTTCATACTTACCCCCTTGAGATAGATACTGATATTTTTCTTTTACAGATAAGTCAACTGAGATGTGCTGATTTTGAAGCGTGTCCACAAATCCTTTGATATTTCTTCTATCAAGAGGTGTGGCAATGGGCCTGGGAGGAGTAACAAGAAGCCAGTTTGTCCTTCCCATGAGCCAACTGGTGCATAGGCTGGGAGACAAGAATCAACCCCTCCATGCCCTGTAAGTAACTGGCTGATTTGGAGGACATCTGAGTTGATAGCAACTGAGGTACAAAAACAACTTAATACTTGTATTGTTTGATTGACTTTGCAGACCTAAGGCCAGTAGTCTGAGCATCTATTAAGAGGATAACAACATGCAATATAGCACACATGTTTATTTCATTGAGAAAAATTCCCAGACTCCTCTGTATTACATGCAAAAATGTTAACGGTTTGAACTGAGACACTTAGTTTTCAATGCGTGCTCCATAACTGCGTCACCTGCAACTTCATCCTAAAATGTAGAGAGGAGAAATGTGAGCTTTGGAGAGAGCTGGGCATTGTAAAGGAGACAAAATGATGTCTTTTCCTTACCATTGCAAGGTTCATGACACCCTAATAGCAACAGATTAAAATGAGTGATAAAAGATAAATTTATCTAACCAAAATTTTGTGTGTCACAGGAACCTTCAGAAATGAAAACCAAATGATCCAGGGAAAGTGTGTTTTTGGGGGGGGTTTTGTTGTTTGTTTTTGGTACCAGGGACCAAACTTACAACCTTGCGCTTGCCAGGCAGGTGCTTATGCCGCTGAGCTAAACCCCCAGCTGTGAAAGTGGTGTGTTTTTATGCTTAGATTCAATGCAGAAAGGATAGCCATGTAAAAGTATGGTAGATTAAAAAGGGGTGATCTAATGGTAATAAACTAGGATGGGGGGATTAGCAGGGTCTATTCGTTCAGATTTCTCTGGGCCACCTGGTATAGGGCAAGATCCCATTGGAATGATTTTAAGGCCTGCTTTTAGAGAAATAGGTCAGGTCATCTTTAGAGGAGGAATATTAGAGAAAGTTAGAGACACTTTTCTTCTTCTGTGGGTTTCTCAGCCTAAAGTACTCAGTGTGCCAAGTGCTATACTTGGTGTGGATTTTCCTGAAGTTCATTGGTATGCTTCTCCTCTTAACGAATATGTGACCTTGGGCAAGTTACTTTACCTCTCTGAGTCCTGATATCTTCACTTAAACTGTGTCCCTTTGTAGGATTCACATGGGTAGGGTGTTTTGGGGCAGGATAAGAAACAGTGAAACACAGGGAACTTGCTTTAGAATTCCTAAGAACACCAAGGTAGATAAAGTATAGTTTTTATATTGGAAGGTAGGTAAAAGTCAGTTTTCCCTGTACCCTGTCTGAGTTATTAGTTAAGAAAGACTGTTTAAAAAAACATATTAACAAGAGTAAAAGAAAAACAAATTAATACTGTACATTTTATATATATATATATATATATATATATATATATATATATATGATTTCCAGGGAAGAGTAACTGTCTAAGACGTGTCTCAAATACCATCTACTAAAACAGTGAAAAGAATGTGGGGAGGACTTGGTTATGATAGTCCTAACTTTTCCTAAGGTCAGTAAGTAAATAAGTAAGTCAAGGCAAGTTTTATTACGTATATATAAGTTGATGACTTCTCTATCAGTTGAGTTTCTTGTCATTTAGTCATCCTTCTCTTTCTATTACAGAAATAGAATCCACTCCAAACAAAGAATTTCCTGTGTGGATGGAAATTTCTCTTACAAATGGGTACTTTCCCTTTTTTCAGAACAACTTCTGTGTCTACTGTTTCCTAAAATAATCAGCTCAGAACAATGCTTTCCTAAAGAGGCATACTTGGGGTGGCATGTTCTGGTCTGCTAGTCATATTTTGGGGTAGAGTGCTCGACCCCATCAATATATATGTTAACTTGCTCATTTTTCTCTCAATGACTCTGTAATATGGAAACTATTTTAGTGATAGCAGAAAATGAAGCTAAGAATGTAATAGATTTTCTCAAGGTCTCATTTTGTGGCAAGATGGATTGTTGTTTTAGTTCTTCACTCCCTTTCAGCAATTGACCAGTACATCTACATCTTGCCATGTGACAGTGTGGTTGTGTGTTGCCATCTTGTGCCTTAAGGCTCACACATGAAACTTGATTTGTTTGATGGTCAAGCAAAGACTTGAAATGCACATGCACAGTTGAGATTGTTTTTCTCATGTTTTGCCATTCCCATGAGCCTGGGACTAGCCCAGGCATGAAGATGACCTGCCTGGGCTAGTCCCAGGAAGGAGAAGGAGAAGGAGAAGGAGAAGGAGAAGGAGAAGAGGAGGAGGAGGAGAAGGAGAAGAGGAGGTAGAAGAGGAGGAGGAAGAAGAAGAGGAAGAAGAGGAGGAGGAAGAAGAGGCACCAAATACCAGCTAGAATTGAGAAAATAGAAATCCTCCCTGTTAATTATAAGACTGTGCTAGACACAGATATGGTAAGCTGCAAGGTCAACAGAAAATGATGGTTCTCGAGGGTCATATAGCACTATATACTACAGATCCTCAAAAGACTTAATAGTCGCATTTTATAGTGATGGCGTTCTGGTGCTTGGATAACTACTTCTTGGGCTGAGAGTGGACAGACCAATCATGGCTACAGATAATAATAATTTTGGGCTTTCAGATTCCCAGCCAAGAGAGTCTGTGAATCCTCATCTTCTCCCCTATTTGTAATCCCATGGCAAAGTTATTGGAATTCTAGAGAGTTAATTCCAATCTACCACTTTCAGTACAACTCATGGTGAGAATGAAGACACTAAGACATATTTATAGTTTTGGGGAGCCAAGAGGGTCCTAAGTTCAGGCAAGATGGTAGCTCACTGAAACAAAGGCTTCAACCTAGGGCCCTGATAGGTGGCCTGAGGTCACCTCTGCAATATGCAGAGGAAAGGATATGCAGAAAGAATGATCTGCGTAACACAACTGAGGTAGCATCTAATGTTTTGGGGTCAGTGCTTCAGTACTGATATGTAAACTTTTCTGCCCTGGGAAGTCATAGCCTCTTATCTTGAGACTCTTCCCAGTTGACTGGTGGAGTGGTAGCTCTTTATACCAACCAGTTCAACCATGGTTTGGGGGAGTCACGAGGTGGGGAAACAGTGACTGTCACCCTTGCTTATGTCTCACACCAGCACCTTAGCTAGCTCTATTTATATTGCTTACAGACAATTGAAGGGGAAAGGAAATGGCCTACCGGCTCTGTACATTCAGTACATGGATATAGGGTCAGGTTTAGCCAAAATGGAAATAGTTGCTCTTAATTCAAGGAGAGTTGTCCAAGTGGTCTTTCACAGTTTTTTTGCACTATCGCCGCTCTACGCTTTGGCTCTTAATGGCTGCTGTCTAGGCTAAGGCTGATCTCACTGTATTAATCTCTCTATACGATATCTTTGGAGAGGCAGAAAAAAAGGGTCTCTTCCATTACTGTTTCTTTTCTTCTAGGCTCGCCAAAGTCTTCAATCTTCTCTCTGGGATGAGGTTATCATGGGGCCTAGTTATTTAGTAGCTAAATTACATAAACTATAGTTATATTAAAAATAATCCCCCAACTCACTAATCAGCAGTCTTAGACTAAGGCTGTATGTGAACTTTCTGCCCCAGAGTGAGATTTCTATTTTCCCTGGATACTAGGGCCAGTGTTTGCTCTTCTTTCCTTTTTCTTTTGTTTTGTTTTAAAGAATTTTCCCCCCTTTTGGTACTAAGGATTGAATCCAATGCTTCTGACGTGTCAGGCAAGCCCTCCATCAGTGAGCCCCACCCCACAACCTTTGTTCCGGAATCTTAATGCCAGTGTATGTGGACCTCCTGATTCTCTGAAGGCTTAAATATTCCTCTAGAATGATGTCTTCAGGCCAACTTCAGTAGTTTACAGGCTATTTAAGTTGTCCCTGGCCCTCTGGAATGGTTAAGTTGAACCAAGTACTATTAGTAGCGGTTATATGTAAAGAAGTTCATTTATGCCCTTCACTGGGTGTGTGGCCCAAGATCTAGAGAGACCAGGGCACCTCCTAGGGACTTTTCATTCTTGTATTTGAGGTTCCAGCATGGAAGACTGTTTGATCAGGTGCACTTTTCTTCAATTATGGTGATAGGTTTTCTGCCAGCATTTTAAAGATGTTATTTTATGTTTTGCTGTTCATGGTTTCCTTCCCTTCCCTTCCCTTCCCTTCCCTTCCCTTCCCTTCCCTCCCCTCCCCTCCCCTTCCCTTCCCTCCCTTTCCCTTCCTTCCCCTTCCTTTCCCTTCTCTCCCCTTACCTTCCCTTCTCTTCTCTTTCTGTTCCTTTCATTTTTTTCTTTGAGCTCAGGGAACCCTAAGCTACACTCCTAGCCCTTTTGATTATTTTATTTTGAGAAAGGGGCTTGCTAAGTTGCCCAGGGTAGGCTTGATCCTGTATTAAGGATCAAGCCTCCTGCCTCAGCCTCTAGTTTCTGGTTTCTGGCCTTTACAGTTTCTGATAAGAAGTCTTCAGTCATTTAAATAGTTGTTTTCTTATGTGTGTCAATTTTTTCCTCTTCTGATTTCAAAATTTTCTCTTTATGTTTTATTTCCAGCCATCTGACTTTGATTACTCAAGCATGGATTTCTTTGAATGTATCCCATATAAGCTTTGCTGGTTTTGACTTTGCATGTTCGTGCTCTTCCCCAAATTTGGGGTTTTCTGTCATTGCTTCTTTATATGGTTTGCCACTTCATTTTATCTTCTCTCTTCCTTGGCTCCAAGCATCCATAGGTTCTAACTTCTGAAATTATACTACTAGTCTCTGAGATTTTGGTTGTTCCTTTCTAGTCTTTTTTTTTTTAGCTTATGCAATTTCAATTGATATATCTTCAACTTCACTGACTCTGTCTTTTGACATCACCACTTCAAGTTCATCTAGTGAGTTTTTGAAATTTAAGATGTATTTAATTAATTATTATTATTGCTTTGTGAGACAGGGTCTTACTATGTAGTTCAGACTGGCCTTGAACTTACAGTCTGAGCCCAGGGTGGCCTCGAACTCACAGCAATTTTTCTGTCTCAGCATCCTGAGTGCTGGTATTATAGATGGGGGTCACCATCCCCAGGTGTCAGATATGTTTTACTGTTCCTTTAAGAGAAGTAGTAGATCTAAAATTCTATTTCTCTGCTGAGAGCAACTATCTTTATGAAACTATCTCACTATGAATATAGTTTGCCTTGCCTTTCTAAATATACTGGGTGCTTTAAAATTCTTGACAGATGATGCCATTATGTGGCTTATTTTACAGTTAGCTTCTATTGATTGTCTCTTCTCTTGAGACTGGGTCATATTTTTTTTTAATAATTTTGGATTGTATTTTAGGCTTTGTGAATATTATGTTGTAGAGATTCTAGACTCCATCATACTGGCCCAAAGAGTTTCCCTGTTTTTGTTTAGTTTAGTAGACTATTAACTTAGGTTTTTTTTGAGACAGGGCCTTGGGTTCCCTAGTAGTCCATGCTGACTTTGAATTTGTCCTCTTGCCTTAGCCTCCTGAGTGTTGAGATTATAAATTTAGATTTAAGCTGCTTTCATTTTTATGTAAGTACGTGTGATTTAGGTGTCAGCCCTAAACTTTGCTTAAGTTTATATAAAGAATTTGGGATTTCCTTTTTGAAAATTTTCTTCTTTCTAGGATTCTCCTTTGTTGTCCAGTGGTCATTTCCCTGGCTCATCCGTTAAGAAACACTGCACACCTTCTCTTAACTTCAGACAACCTTGCTGCACTCTCTGTGGACGACACTTGCAGCTGCTCTCACGCCGGAGCTACAACAAAATAGGGACTCATTCTGCGTTGCTGCTGATTTGCAATTTTCAGCGCCCTCCTGCATCTACCTGATTGCAAGCCTTTCAGTTTCTCAGTTGTGTTTTTAAAAGTTGCTAGAGTTTATAGCTTTTACTTGTGGAATGATCAGTTTGTTCTGTGTGTTAAGTGCCCATTTCTCCGATCTGGAAGCAGAAATCTAGGGTAACCAGTTTAATAAGCACATAAATATGACTCTTAGGAACAGTTGCTTTTCTTGGTGGGCCTTATCAATAGTGCAAAGTGATATTTTACACTCCTCACTATCATCCTTACCCTGCCTGCTTCATTCTTCTTTGTAGAACCCGACATGCATGTGTATTTTTAT
>PVJX010030271.1:0-22201 GCA_004027295.1 Dolichotis patagonum
AGCTTGCTGCCCTCCCAGAGTCCTCCCTTCAAATTTTGTACTTAAACCTGTTAATATTCAGGAGTTTTCAGCTTTCTTTTCTCCAAGCTCCATTCTTCATGCATGCATACCAGCTGCCACACGTCACCCTCCACACTCACACTCAACTTTCACACCCTCTCTAGGGTCTCGTTCCCTCTTAGTCATCCTGAAGAATGGCCTGATGCTATTTTCAGAGATACAGGATGGGTTAATCAGACATAACCACCTCTGGAAGACAACACTGTTGACCAGGGACTGCCCAATATCTCCTTCAAAGGGCAAGCGGGTAAATATTTTAAACTTCATGGATCTCATGGTCCCTGTTGCAATAATATCTCAACGTCACTTTTGTAACACAAGATTGTCCACAGCCAGTATATAAATGAGAACATGGCTGCATTCCAGCCAAACTTTATTTGTAGAGATGGATAGTGAGCTTGATTTGACCAGAGTGGGCCTGTGGTCTGCCAGTCTCTGCCACACTGAAAAGAGTGCTCACAGTAGTAGCAGGCATGGACTTTGTAGCTGGTGACTAGGACTGCGTTTCTACATTGCTTGGGCCCTCAGCCTTTGTACCTGGTTGACCCAAGCTGGAGAGGTGGTCAGCACTGTACAGTCTCTCCACAGAGTCCTGCAGGCTGCTGAGCTGCCAATTGGTCAATTGGACTCCCACATTTAGAGGGTGGAAATTTACAAGTCAGCAGAAAGCCCTGTCTCAGCCAAGGACTGAGTCAGACTTTGAGCCTTAAGTCCCTGGCCTAGCGATGAACGTGGATTCTCACAAGCACAGATTCCCTGGGCAGCGGGTGAGGGGCTGGGTCTGGCCCCAGGACCGCTGGCTCTGGGAAGGCCCTCAATACTGCTGTAGGCACAAAAGCAAAGAAAGAAACACAAGGATCTCCATTTTCTTCTTTTTGCCTTAATTTTGTGTATTTCTACCAAATCTGAGATGAGAACATACTTTGGAAACAATAGCAGAACATGAAGGAATTCTTTTCTGAGGCCAAGAGTGACTGAACTGCTGACCGCTGAGTTCCCAGCAGGACACGGAGAAGCATGGCACAGAACTCACATTTCCTCCCCCAAGATGTCGTTCTGTGGGCTCCATTAGGCTGCTTCCTGTGGGCCTGGAAAGTGGCCCCACTTTCCTAAGAGCTGTGTCTTTGCTGAACATGCCTGTGCCAGCAGGCAGGATCTATTTCAAAAGGAGATTGACATTTTGAAACCTCCTGTTGTTGTCAGTCATGCAGTAAGCAGTGGTCACACAAAGCCAGCAATGGCAGGGTCGGGGAGGCTGCTTCTGGGCCATTAGCTTTGTGTTTTTCCCACGGAGAGCTCAGGGCTAGGGTGGTGAGGATGGTACTTTGGAGTCAAGCAAGTACGTTGACATGGAAGGACAGCCAGAGTCCAGTTCTCTAGGTCACTATCACATGACAGAATGCTACCAGAGGCAGGTTTGAAACTGTATCATAAAAGTAAGGGGAACTTGCTTTTGATTTTTGACCTTGAACTGTAAAAAAGTTTTTGCCTTACTCTGTTGACCCAACTTTCTCAAATCACATGAAATCAGTATGATTTCATCTTGCGTGGAGGTCATCTTGTCACACTCATGAATCAGTCTGCATTGGTTCAATCAAGGCTCTTCTTGAGCGAAGCAAGATTGACAGACTGACTAACTGGGATACCCCTGGAGGTCTTACCAGAATCTGGCAGGCAGACTGGCACAAAGGCAGACAGTTGGGCAGACAGACAGACAGACAGATTGTGTCTTACTCCCTTTGGGGTCTGATTTGAGCTGCTCAAGCATGGAGCCAAGAATCCTCCTCCAGACCTCTGAGGGGACACAAGAAGTCTCAAGGGCATGCTTTCTCCTTGGGACCTGGAGAGATTCTTGCTCTTTCAGTAAGGGCTATGACCAGTGACCAAAGGGATCAACATGATCTGTCTTCCCATTTGATGCATCAGATGCAATAGTAAACAGAACCAAGATTTGAAGGCAGATTTATTTACATCAATGGGAACTGACTGGAATCAGTGCCAAAATCTCTGCCCTGATCTCTGGTGGTCTAGATTTTATATGAAGTAAGCAAGTAGGAAGTACAGAGGCAGAATGACTTGTTAATTAGGGATTGGTTTATACAATGAGCATCATGTTGACCAGACATTTTTAAGACACAGGAGCAACCAGAGCTGGGACAGAAACTATTACCTGGGAAACTATTGGCTGGGGAGGATTTTCTACTATGCCCTAACTGACACTGACCAAGCCGTTAACATTCCATGAGGAGGAGAATGTGGACATACAGAAGTACTAGAGTTCTGTAGCTGAGACAAAACCAAGTTATCTGAGTAAAAGACCTTTTCCCAAGATCCTCCAGCCAACTGAAGAATATCTGCTGGTTCTCAAGTCTTCAGTTAGAGATCTGAGTTACAGCCAAATGCCACTCTTTAAAAGAGATAAAAAAAATGAAATTTTATCAGAATGAATTCTAAGGTTCTTAAAATTGCACCTAGCTGAGGGGTCCCTGGGACATTGGCAGTGATAATCTCTTGTCTAATTCCTAATCACTTTCTGCTATCCTACACTAACAAATAGACCCTGAGGAGGGCAGGTAAGTAGGGCAGAGGGTGGTAGACTATACTCCACCCAACTTCTGTGACCTCAGAGAAGGTGTTGAATTTCCACCTGTAACTGTGAGGGTCCTAGGGCTCCCAGTTCCCAGAACTATTGCAGAAGCTGTCTGTGCCAAGTTCCCTCCATCTCCTGAGGTTGAGGAATCTTCTCTTTCCAATGGTCATTCCCAGGAGAGAACAGGCTTTCTTCTAGATGATAAGAAGATGGAGGCCTTGCCACAAAAGCCTCTGTATGCCTAACCTCTACTTGACAAGGCTTCCCAGCAGCCTGACCTAAGCCCTAAGGATGAAGAGAAAGAAGCAGGTGAGGAAAATTGACAGGGTGATCCCAGAGAGGGAAACAAGAGGGAACCTGAAAGACAGGTGACTGGAAGAGATACAGGAATCATAATTCACTAATAAAAACAGTATAAATTGAGACATTTTGGAATAAGAAAAATTTTTTAATTTAAAAGTTCAGAAAAAACTCAGAAGTTCAGTAGAAATATTAAGAAAATAACATTCAAGTTCAAATGAAAAAAGATTTCAAAATACAGAACAAAGGCACAGAAAGAAGTTTTAATAGAAGACTATTAAAACTTGATAAATTAGTCACAAAATGCCACCAATCAATAATATGAAAAATAATGCCTTATTAGGATTAAGTTAAAGTAGTGTTTAGCTCCTGGTCTGTTAGGCAAGTTGTAGAGTGCTTTGCAGACTTCAGAGCAGGAGAACATTTTAGCTCTACATGCAATAGGGATGTGACAGTCAGAACAAATGAGTCACTGAACACTGGAAAAGGCAGGAGACAGGATGCAAAGACCTTGTTACTTTCTCACATTTTATCTTACTGTTCATTTCATTGGCATGGAAGGCTGTGGCCACTGACAGACACGAGCAAAATGTTTGACTTGATACCAAGAAGAGGGGAACATTGGCTAGGTATTAAAGAATTTTTTAAACAATACAGGTTGGTGGCAAACTAAACTTTACCATCCCAATTTCTGGTTGAGATACAATCCCTTTCAATGTTCAGTGGAAGAACTGAGGATGTTAAATGCAATCATTGGCATTTCAGAATGTCAGCTGCCAAAGTGACAGGCTCTTTTACTTGAAAACTAATATGTACCTGGAATGTGACTTTGGCAATTTTCTCAATATTGTACTGGGATTTCTTCAAACTTTATTAGCAAAGCCTCAGCTGCTCACCTGACCTGTGACATTTTATGAACTGAATTTCTCTCATGAATACTGTAACAGATGGAATTTTGGAACACATGGATGTACATGGAATACTAGTCGTCCACCAAATGTGTTCTACTTGCCAGTTAGGCTACAACTCTCAGTCTCACTATAGTTTGGGGTGGCCGGGTGACCAGCAGCTCTCCATGGAATAGGAGCACAACAGATGTGTACCCTGTCTGATCATGGTCTGTAAAATGCTTGCATTTACTCCCCTGAAAGGTCTTTTCCATATCTGTGGAAAGATGAAAGTGACTATGAAATCTTCAGGGAAAGCAGGGGGTCTGTGGAATTGAAGGAGCCTGGGTCTCTGAGTGCCCAGGTGGGGGAAAAAAATGCCTGTTTATCAGGACCACCTACCTTGCTTGTTATGGCTGCAAGAATATGCTTCTGAGTGTCAAGTCACTGAATATGAGTGCTTCCTTGTTATAGCAACTAATGATAATACTCATAAGATGCAGACTGTCCAACTGGTTATCAAATAGTCTCTAAAGGAATCTTGTCTTGAAACTTTTACTGATATTTTCTGACATGTATATCAATTTTATATCATCTAACAGCAAGCTTTACACAAACCCACGGACCATATCATTTTGTACTCCCACCCATGTATCCCCTAAGAGTTGATGAAATTTAATGACTAATTGGAAAGAAACATTAGACATACCTCATTTAACAAAAATTTTTTGGTGATCTGGGACATCTGGGGCTTGTGAGAAGCTGCTGTGGACTAGAAAGGAAAGAATGAAGTGGAACAGAAAAGAACAGTATAGAAAGGACCATTCAGATACCCAGTGTCCGTAGGGCCATGTGTCTCAGAGCTGTTTGATTTAGTGACTCAGAAATGACAGAACTATGAGACATTTTTAAAAAATAACAGTTGCCAGCATTTGTTGAACACATAAACTGAGGTAAACACTTACAGGTGTATCTGTTAACATTCCCAAGAACTGCTAAGATCCATATTTATTAGTATATTTGGAATATTCCATAATAAACATGCACTTTAATTTACTTAATCCTTCCTAATATTGACAAAGATTTCAGCATTTTCCAGATTTTATTAATAGAAACTAGATCATCATAAGCATCCTTGTTTTCTTCTGGAGTTACTCTTCAATAGGTGCTAAGAAATGGAGTTGCTGGGTAAGACTCATGATTTTAAACATTTCAATACATGCTGCCAAGCTGTTGTTCTTGCCACATTGCTCTCTAGGCTTTCCTCAATTGTATTTAATATTTTTACATCTAAAATCTTTTTTTATACTGGTGAATAAATTGCATCTCATCATTGCTCCTAGATATATGGTAGTTAGGATTTTTGGAGAAATTCTAAAATAGCATACTTTGTAATGTTGGATAGAATATAATACATGAAATACAGCCCTCTTTTACTGCATGACTAAGTTGCCCAAAAAAATTAGAGAATTGCTCCAAGACTAGAATCAAAAAGAAGTTGTAATGCACAAGGCAAGCAAGCTTGTGTTTTGTCTGAGCGTATTTATCAATCAGAGATGGCTTATTCCCTGGACTTTAATGAGCCAGGAACCAAGCAGAAAGAAAAGGGTGAGACCCTTAAGAAACCTTTAAAAAGCCACCTTCTTCATGTAATAAGTTAAAATAACAATTTCCTGGTTCACTAGAAGGAGATTTAGGGTAAATTTCAATTTAGGGTTAACCAACAAGATACAGCAGATAAAAAGAAAAATATACATTTTAGAACTAAAAGCTTCTGTGGAAGTTAAGATAATATGAAAATACAACAAATAGAACTGCATATGTAAATAACATTGAAATTGATGAGTTCTTCAAAACCCATGATGTACCAAAATTTAGTGATGATAAACAGATAATCTGAGTAGTAGTATAATTGGAACAAATTCATGGCTAAAAACCTTCCAAAACTAAATCAAGAGCAAGTTTCTGCCTAATGTTAAAGAAGTACAATAATTATTTTCAGAAAACAGTAGAGAAAGGGATACATGATGCCTTTCTATGATGCCAACCCTACTTTACTCCCAAAGTCAATAAAAGCAGCACAAAAAATTAAAGCAATAGGCCAGGCCCTTGTGTGACACAGAGGCAAAGGTCATCAATAAACTGTTATAAAGCTTATCCAGCAACATATGAAAAGAGTGAACCCTCACAACCAAGTAAGACTTAATCCTGAAATTCAAAGCTGGCTCAGTACATGAAAAATTAAACAGTAATTGCATAAAGAAAAAAAGCCATTAATTATAACTCATCATGACTTCACGTAATCCACTTAGAGGAATAATGGGTGAAGAGCAATATGACCATAATTTGGAATGGATAATTATAGCGACCACCAAGAGTTTGCAAGGAGTTGTAAGAACCACAAACAAATTGAGTGTCAATACAATAGCCATAAAAACAACTATTAGAACTAATGAGAATTAGGTAAATTTTCTTGATAAATGATTAATATACAAAAGTCCTTGTGTTTTATATAGCATAATAGGTAAAAGTCATTTAGAAATAAATAAAACACAAAGTACACAAAACTATGTAGGGGAAAACACTACAGCATTATTATATATTTCATTAGGGAAATGTTGAATAGAGTTGTTTTAATTTCTTAGGGTTACTATAACAAAATACTACAAATGGGTGGCTTCAGAAAATAGAAATGTAGTCTCTCACCTTTATGAAGCCTGGAAGTCTTGAAATGAAGATATTGGCAGGGATAGACCTCCTTTGAAACTGCACAGAATCCTTCCTTGTCTTGTTCTAATTTGAGGTGGAATCTATTACCCACTGGAGTTTTTTGACTTGTAGCTGTACAGCTCCACTCTCTCCTCTAGATTCTTGTGGCCCCCTCCTCTGCATCTTCATGTCTTCTATGTAAAGAGTAGGCATACTTCAGTGAGGATCCAGTTTGCTTTGATATGACCTTGTGCTGACTAATTTCCAAATGAGATCACATTCTGAAGTTTTAGAAATTAAAGTTTCAGCATACCTTTTTATGGGGGGGGATTTTACAAAATACAGCCCAAAAAAAGTCACACGACATTTACAGACAAGCATTATGTTTATGTTTAGGAGCATCTGTCACAAAGATATAAGTTGTGCAATTTTAACAATGCATTTCCAATAAAATAGAGCTTATGTTAGAATTTATAGCAAAGAGAAAAATTACAAGGAACGGCTAAGAGAACCTATAAGGAGAAGAACATAAAAGAATTGTGTCACCAGAGGTCATATTTGAAGTGATAGAGGGCAAGACAGGGCTAGTTGCTAGGGCAGAATTTGATGAATGAAGCAGAATGGAGAACCAGGAAACAGAAGCATGCATATATGAAAATCTTGATAGATGCAGTACTGAAAATGCCTGGAGAAGAATTGAGCTATTCAGTAAAAATTACCAGGAAGATAGACGCATATAGAAATAAATGGATCCCTACTTCATGCCATATCAAAGATTAAAGCCACATACACAAAACATCTACAAGTAAAAATACAAATCATTAACATTATGAGAATTAAATAGATAATATATTTATCTTAAATACTACTTACATGAACTATAGAGAGCATACAGAAAGATTAATAGCTTTTACTATATTAAACATTTTAATATTAATCATCAATGTATTCTTTCTTCCTATCCCTGCTTTCAGGAACCTCATAAATGGTAGGGCAGTGTAAGCACTAGAGACTCAACAGTGAAGAATACAGTGCAGTGGGGAAAAGATATCTTTGGAAAATAATTTTATTTTCTCCAGTGTTACCAGAGAGGACTGCAGGCCCCTTGCCTGGAACACCAGGACAGAATGTGTGTCTGCGGAAGTTAAGGTCAGAGGAATAAAGTTCTCTTGGCTGAAAGGAGAGCAAACTCAAAAGCTCTGAGAGCCTACAGGGGTCATGTGTGTATGCACTGTATGCAGTAAAATGAAGAGAGCTAAGGAGAAAGAGGCATAACGGCAGCAGCAGACGACAGCAAGGTGATCTCTGTGTGATCAAAAACTACAGTGACTGTTTAGAAGTTATTATACTAAAAGCCACATTACCATTCATCTTCCTCAAAACACTCCTTGCTTCCAAGACACCTGTCCCATCATTCTTGTCACTTTCTGAACCAGTAGTGGAAGTCCTCTTTCATGTCTTTATTTGCATTATCATGGCTCCCTCAATGTCCTAAATCAAATCAACATGCTTACTTTCATGGTCATTCTGACTCTGGGGAAGAGCCATACATTACACAGGCCAAAGTGGTGAAGAAAGTGAATGCAGACATACCATAATGTTTTCTGCAAGCTCGCCTTTCCTTTCGACAGAGGCAGCAGCATTCATTATGTTTGTAATCACATCTCATAAAGCCACTCACAAAACAGAACTTCCAAAACTGTTCAGAAGGGGGCAAGAGTTATGATAAGTGAGGTAGACCATTCTGAGGGGGATTAATAGCAGTGTTTCTTAGAGTAACAAATTTGAAAAACTTAAACCTTCACCATGTAGTATGATCACATCTTAAAATGCAAGGTCTTATGCTCCATTGTGAAGCTTAGCCAGGAGTGACAGGTTGGTTTGCTAAGTCAAGGGATTGAGAAAATCAAATTGGCAACTTTCAAACAGCTCTCTAGGTTACATCTGGGGAGCAGGGAGAGCAAGAATGGATGTGAGAAGAGCACACATGTCTTTCTCATTCCCACGGCCTTCCCATTCCACTGCTGTCCCATCCCATCCCATCCCATCCCACCATACCTGATCCAGTCCCATCTCACATACCCCACCCCACCCACCGTACCACACCCCATCTCATCCGACCCCACATCACCCTATTCTATCCCATCCCATCCCATCCCATCCCACCCCACCACACCTGATCCAATCCCACCCCACATCACCCCATCTCATCCCATCACACCTGATCCAATCCCACCCCACATCACCCCATCCTATCCCATCCCATCCTGCCACACCTGATATGATCCCACGCTACATCACCTCATCCCATCCCATTGCATTTCATCCCTTCCTATTCCATATTCATGTATTCCCTTTTCTATATCATTAGATAACTTTTCCCAACTGTGTTTTATCTAAGACAGCTTCAAAAAATAACAACAGTAATAATAGTTAAAACATATAGAACACTTAATACATATCAGGAATAGTTCTAAATTTTCACATATATGAATCTTTCTAACCTTTTCTTTTTTATTTTAAAGAGGAAAAACAAAAAAACAATGATACAAAATTTCAAAACAAGATAGTAGGAGAGTAACAATGGTTAAATACGTTGTATATTTTTATCTTCAAAGTATTTGCTCAGATTCCAAGATATAGGCATGAAAAACTGATAAAGCAATATAAGCACAAACCTTTCTTTTCAATGAACTAATAGAAATTAGTAGTATAATCATCTTAACATATATCCATATCCATATCTATCTATCTATCTATCTATCAATCATCTATCTATTTCTTTTCCCTTCCTTCTGCTCTCATTTCCCCTATCCCACTTTCTCTTTCCTTTTGAACAGATTTTTCCCATTTCCCAATATCTATTGTACATTTTGGATCTTATTTACTTTTTCACCTTCTTACACTAGGGAGACAATGTGATGTTTGCACATATGACTCTGATTTATTTCAATTATGAGTATGATCTCAAGTTGCATTCCTTTATCTATAAAAGTCTCAAGTTTATCCTTTTTTTTAGCTGATTAGTACCTCATTGTATAAAAATACAGTAACTTTTAAAATCATTCCTGGGTTGATGGGCATTTGGCTTGTTTCCAATATCCAGCTATTACAAATTGTGTTGCTATAAACATGGGTATTCATGTACAATGATGATATGATGTTTTTAATTTTCTGAGAAAATATCCAGAAGGGGAATAGCTGGGTTGAGTAGGATCTATAATCCTAGTTTCTTGAGGAATCTCCATACTTATTTGCACAGTGGTTGTATCAGTCTGCACTCCCAACAACAGTGGAGAAGGATTTCTTTTTCCCTCCTGCACTTGTTATTGGTTGATTTCTTGATCCTGGCCATTCTTTCTAAAGTAAGATGAAATCTCAGTGTTGTTTTAATTTGCATTCTTGAGTAACCAATGGTGTTGAACATTTTTTCATATATTTATCTGATATTACTATATCTTCATCTGAGAAGCACACATTCATCTCAGATGCCCGTTTGGGTAGGTCATTGAATTTTGGGGGGGAATGTCTGATTTTTTAATTCTTTGTATGTTCTGGATAGAAGTCCTTTGTCTGAGGGACAGTGAGCTAAAGTTTTTTCCCAGTCTATGGCTTTCTTTTCACTTTTGATAATTTCTTTTGATGTGCAAAAACTTTTTAATAGGATGAGATCACAATTGTTGATTCTTCGAAGTGCTTCCTATGCAGTTTGGGTTTTGTTTATGAACTCTGCTTACACCTATGTCTTCAAGATTTCTACCTACTTTATTTTCCTGTAGGTTTAGTGTTCTGTTTTAATATTTAGTTTTGTCATCCATTTTGTCTTTAGTTTAGTACATGGTGATAGACATGGGTCTAGTTTTAGTGTTTGACATCTAGAGAACCATTTTTTCCAGTACCATTTATTAAAGAGGCTTTATTTCTTTCAGTGAACATGTTTGGCCCCTTTGTCAAAGACAAGGTAGCTGAGTGTATTTGTAGCTGTGTCTGCATCTTCTAATCTGTTGCACTGCTCTACAGGTCTGTGTTTTTGTTAATACCATGAAGATTTTCTTACAGTAATTTTCTAGTATAATTTTAAGTCAGGAATTGTGATGCTTCCTGCCTTTTCTTTGTTGCTCAGAATTGCTTTTGCTCTTTAAGGTCTCTTCTGGTTCTAAATGAATTTTAGGAATGTTTTCCCTCATTCTGTTTGATATGCTAATGGTACTTTGATCTGGATTGCATTAAATCTGTGTAACAGTTTTGAGAGTATGGCCATTTACACTATGTTGGTACTTCCTATCTATGAGCAAAAGATATCTTTCCATTTTCTGATCCCGTCTTTAGTCTCTTTTTTCAGAGTGCTATAATTTTCAATGAATAGCTCTTTTGCTTCTTTGTTAGATTGATTCCTAAGTATTTCATTGTTTTGGATGCTACTGTAAGGGTCTGGTTCCCTAATTTTTCTGTCAGTGAGTTTGTTGTGTACAGAAATGCTATTGATTTTTGAGTGTTGACTCTGTGCTATGCTACTGAATTAGGTTATTAATTCTAGAAGTCTTTTGGTGGAGTTTTTGGGGTCTTCCATGTAGAGTATCATGTCATCTGCAAATAATGATAATTTAACTTCCTCCTTTCTTATTCCTATTCCTTTTATTTCTCTTTTGTCTAACTGCTTTGGCTAATGTTTCCAGAACTACATTGAATAAGAGTGGTGATAGCAGACCTTGTCTTGTACCTGATTTTAGAGTAAATGCTCTCAGTTTTTGTCCTAGTGTGATGTTCACTGTTGGGTTTGTCATACATGGCTTTTATCAGATTGAGATAGAGACCATCTATTCCAATTTTCTGAAGGGTTTTATAAGTGAGCGTTGGACTTTATCAAAAGTTTTTCTGTATCTATTGAGATGATCATGTGATTTTTTTGTGTTTGGTCCTGTTGATATGGTGTATTACATTTATTGATTTGCATATGTGGAACCATACCTGTATTCCTTGGATGAATCCTTGTTGGTCATGGTATATGATCTTCTTGATGATTTGCTGCATTCTGTTTGCTGATATTTTATTAAGGATTTTTGCATCTATGTTCATTAGGGCGATTGGCTTGTAGTTCTTTTTTGTGGTTTGGTCTTTCTCTGGTTTTGATTATCAGGGTAATACTTGCAGGAAAGAGTTAAGGAGTATTGAAAAGCTTTCAATTTCATTAAAGAGTTTGCAGAATATTGACATTAAATTTTCTCTAAATTTCTTATAGAATTCATACATGAATCCATCTGCACCTAGAAAAGTTCAACTTTTCTTTGTTGGTAAGTTTTTAATTACATTTTCAATGTCATTAACTGATATTCGATTAGTCAGAGTTTTTGTATCTTCTTGATTCAGTCTTGGTAATTTTTTGGTAAGTTTTTAATTACATTTTCAATGTCATTAACTGATATTTAATTAATCAGAGTTTTTGCATCTTCTTGATTCAGCTTTGGTAATTCATATGTATCTGGAAATCCGTCCATTTCTTCTGTATTTTCCATTCAATAGGAGTAATAATTTTCTAAATAAGTGTTGATGATGTTCTGAATTTCCATAGGATCTGTAGTGACTTTACATTTTTCATTGCTCATTGCATGAATTTGAATGTTTTCTTTTCTTTGATAAAGTTTATTTTATAAAGTTGGCTAACTGTTTATAAGTTTTATGTATCATTTGGAGAACCAATGCTTTGATTCATTAATTCTTTGTACTGGTTTCTTAGTCTCATTTACATTAATTTGTGCCCTCATCTCTATAATTTGATCCCTTGCATGGGCATTGGGCTTCTCTTTCTATTCTTTTTCTGCAAGCTTGAGGTACAATATTAGGTTGTTTATTTGTGCTTTTTTTGGTTTTCCTGATGTGAGAATTCACTGCTATAAATTTTCCTCTTAGGACTGTTTAATTGTGTCCATAAGTTCCCGATGTTGTATCTGCATTCTCATTTAGTTTTACATATTGTTTAATTTCTTCTTTAATTTCATCTGTGACCTATTAGTTGTTTAGGACGGTGTTATTTAATTTCCAAGTGTTTATGGAGTTTTTGCAGTTTCATTTGCCATTAATTTCCAATTTTATTTACTATGATTGGATAGTACACAAGGGGTCATTTCAGTTCCCTTGCATTTACTTACACACATTCTGTGGACTAGTATACAGTATGTTTTAGGGAACACCTCATATGAAGCTAAGAAGAATGTGTATTCTGATGATGTTGGCTGGAATACCCTGAAAATATCTAGTAAGTCCATTTGTTGACAGATTTGGTTCAGTTCTGATATTTCTTTGTTGATTTTTTGTCTAGTTTGTCTAGTTGTCTGGTTGTCACTAGCTGCAATGCTGGCTTCACTGTCACTCTTTGTGACAGTGGTGTGTTAAGGTCCCCTGTAACAATTGTGTTATTGCTTATTTGATTTTCATGTCTATTAATAATTATTTTATACAGTTGTATTTAATGTATACATAATTGTGATTTATATCTCTTCCTCTTGAATTTTTTCCCTAAAAGTATGTAATGACCTTCTTTGTCTCTTTTGATCATTCCTGATTTGTTCACATTGTCTTTTGTCTGCAAGCAGAATAGCTATGCCTTCTTTTTTCTGAGTTCCTGTTGCATGAACTGTTGTTTTCCATCCATTGACTTTCAGCCTATGAATTTCTTTTTGAATTAAATGTGTTTCTTGTATACAGCATATTGTTGAATCTTGTTTCTTGATCTATTCGGCCAGGCTGTTTCTTTAATTGGTGAATTACGGCCATTTTCATTGAGAGTTGTAACTGAAATGCATTGGCTTGGCTTATGTTTGTCATGTTATTTTTCCTGTTGTTAATTGCCTGCTTTCCCCCTCCATTTCATTGCTTGCAATGCCTGGTAGTTTCTTTCTGCAGTTGTTCTTGCAGTTTTGGTCATTTTCTTTTATGTCTTTCTAGAATGTCTTTCAGTACTCTTTGTGCGATTGGTTTTGTGGACATGAATTTCTTCTATTGTTCTTTGTCATAGAAGTATCTTATTTACTCATTAATTTGAAAGATAATTTTGTAAGGTCTATTAATCTGGGTCGGAATTTTTTTCTTTTCAAACTTAAAATACTTCACTCCAAGGTCTTCTTACCTTGAGGGTTTGTGTTTAGAAGTCTGCCATGATTCTGATTGGTTTTCATTTACAGGTAATCTGTTTCTTTTCTCTATCAGCTTTTAATATTCTGTTCCTGTGCTGAATTTCTGGAATTCTGATTATTATATGTCTTGGTGTAGTTTTATTTTGGTCATGGCTGTTTGGAGTTATACATGCTTCACTTGTTTGCATGTCAAATTTTTATCCATTCTTTGTATTTTTTCTGACATTATTTCTCTGAAAAGATTTTTATGCCACTTGTATTGTCTCCAGTTTGCTCATTGACCCCAATCAAATTTATGCTGTTCTTCTTTGCTTCATCTTGTAGCTGTTGGATTGGTTTTTGTGGTCACTTGCTTTTTTAAAGATATTTTTCTTTTTCTGATCACTAGCTGCAACCCTGGCTTCAAGATCTGATATACTATTCTCTCATTCAATTAGTCGCATGTACTTTCAGTCAAGGTGTTAAGTTCTTGGATTTCTGTTTGGATCTGTTTAATGGATTTCGTTTCTTTCCTGTGTTGGGCTTTTTTTTGTTTACATCATTTTTCTAAGCTCATTTATTCTTTTATCTGTGTCTTCTCTAATATCTTCAAATTTAAGCATCATTTCTTTTTGTACCTGAGAGATTATTTTTTCCATAACCTTTCCCACTTGTTGTCTCACTTCTATTGCTATCATTTCAGAAAGTTCCAGTGTTTGACTTCTAATTTCATCTATCTTATTTTATTCTAGTCTTGTCCTGGGTGGGCTGGGGGTCTGGGGTTGCATTTTGCTTCTGTGTATTGTCATTTTCTATTTTCTCTTTATTTTAGTTTGTTTTCTATGTTGATTCTTACTGAATTCTTATTATAGATAGCTTTATCTCTAGTATTGAGGCTTCCTTAGAGATGTGCATTCTTCAGGGATGTCTTTCACATGTAGGTGGTTCTTTATAGCTATCCCAAGAACCTACCTTCTCAATTTGTAAAGGATGCAAAGTTACCATTTGGCTCAGCACCCAATCCTTTGGTACTGGTCTGTGGCGATGATTATGACCCTGTACAATTATGGTGTTATCATGCAAGAGATATAAACTGATTATAACCTACATGACATCCTGGCTAAAGTAGTACAGAGAGAAAAGAAAAAAAACAACTTGGAGGGATAAAGGAGAAAAGAAGGAATGGAAAAAAAAATATATATATACACACACACACAAGATAGCTAAGATAATTGTACTACTAATTCTATTAGTTCATAGAAAAGAACTTATCAATTTTGTATGCCTATATCTACTAATATGAGCATCTGTATTGAAGATGACTGTATGCAATGTAACTACCATTGCTAAATTCCTGTCATCCTGTTTTGAAATCCTATAGCACTTATTGCTTTGGTTTTGTTGTTGTTTGTTTGTTTGTTTGTTTTTGTGTGTGTGTTCTCTCTTTAAAATAAAAGGTAAAGTAGTACAGTTAGTAATGACAATTGTTTCAAATACAGTTTACCTACTGACAAAGAATGGTAACCATTAATCTGTTGTCCCTGACCACAGGAGGAAACTCCCATGGTTATAGTTCTGTAACAAAATCAAACATATACTGTGTGTTCACACACAGTGATTTCCCCTTAGTGGAGTGATTATTATCCTTCTTCAGGGGCTGCGGGGAGATCAAGATTGGTAGGGGACAGGATAAAGTGATGAATGAGGTCAAATTAGTAGATCAAGGTTGGAGGTCAAAGGATGCTCACCTGAGTTTTGGGAAGCTGGAGGGCACAGGAAGGAAAGACTAACATGGAATGTGAAGGAGTAGTCAGAATGGAAAGAGACAATGTTTCCTTGCTTGAAAGCTTAAATTTGAGAAGTAGTTGAGGAAAGAGAGAAAGAGGATCAATAGTAGAAAATGAAAAAGAAAGCTAGGAGACCTAAGCACTGAAAATAAAGGAGAAAGAAAGAGAATAGGAAAAGAAAATAAAGAAGGGAATAGAAAGGAAATAACAAAAGACTGAGAAAGAGAGGAGAAAACAAATAAAATCTAAAATAACCACAGAATACGATACAAAACAAGATGACACCCAACCAGACAAGAAAGGGATTTAGCTCAGTGGCTTAAGCGCCTGCCTGGCAAGTGTGAGGCTGTGAGTTCAATCCCCGGTAAGAAAGAAAGGGATAGCCAATCAGACAAGCAAAGGAGAATGAAAGTGGTAAAATACCTCTGTGTCCATAGTTCTGTGGTAGTGTCCAGAACAGATCCCAGAAATGCGTTGTGTTCTCCAGCCATGTTCACCATGGGAACTGTGCTTGTGTGGAGCTGATCTTGCTTCTTGATATGGAGGCTGGGACTGGTCTTCTGCTGGTGGAGTTCTCCAGAGCCCAATTTCTGGGTCCTTGCTGCTAAGCCAAGCACTTCCACACCGCTGGTCTTGCTGATTACTCTGCCCTCCAAAGGTTTGCACTTGCACGCCCAGATTCCAGCTCTTGTCCTAGGTTTTGGGTTCCAGTCAGTCCTGTAACCATTCTAAACTTTACTCTTATGAAGAGGATGTTGTAAGGATTTTGTTTTACAGGATAAAGTTGTCCAGGATCTGAGAATTGAGCATGGACACTCTGGCCCAAGTGCAGTGGTGGTGAACCTGTGGCACACATCCCACAGTGGGCTGTTTGTATCAGAGAAATGTCTAAAAGGTTTGCATCATTGCTCTAGCAGTTTTGGTCTTAGCCCTTAAACTGGGTTGTCCAGCATTAAGACAAAGAGGAGGGCAACTGTTTGAGTGCACTGTATTGAATCGTTCAGAAACTCACTTAAGATCCACAGGACATACAGTCCTACTCTGGTGCAGCCCTAGAGCACAGCCAAAGGGAGGACCCAGGTCCAGTGCTGGCCCCACCTGCTTGGCTAACTTGGCAGCAAGATGTTTTCAACACCAGTAGACAGGCATTTTGATTTACTCAGATAAAAACTGAGGTGGACTTGAACAGTGTTTCTGTGTTTGAGTCCAGTTACATATAGGAAAATCAGAGTTTTTGTAGTTAGTAAAATCTCAGATGATATTTAATATCAGACCACTCATGGAAAGAAGATAAAAATGTAACCCTGAAATGTTACTCAAGCATCAAAACAGTAGAAGAGTTTCCTTCCAGGGCTGTAAACAGAAACAGGCTCACAAATGATCAAAATGACCATGAAAGCCTAGAAATGAATGGTCAGGAAACACAAGTGGAAAGCACCCTCAGCAGCCCCAATCCATTTCCTTCATGTGGACCTGTGAAAGTAAAGTGGCTCAGAGACTGAGGCCAATGCTGAGCCTGTGTTGAGAATATCCACAGCAACTCTGGCTAAACTTAACCTGAATTATACATGTGCACATGATACCTAGCACACGGAAGTATACACATTTGTTTGTTCACTGAAATAGCACATCGACCAGCTTTCCCACTGCTGGGACAAAATGCCTTACATTTGCAACTTAATGGAGAAGAGGTTTATTTAGCTTCACAGTTTTAAAGGTTTCAGTCCATGGCCAGTTCCAAGGCGGAGATATCATGGCAGAAGGACCTGGTGAAGGAAAGCTGCTCAGCTCAGCAGGAAGCAGCAAGTAGGGGAAAAGCACTGAAAATCAAGAGGTCAGGATTCTGACATACCCCCAAATAAGGCTCCCACGCCCACACAGACAGCCAGAAGTGTGCTTCCTGAATCTCCTATGCACCTCCAAAGCCAATCAAGTCTGCAGTCAGCATGAACTGTCACAATTAGTTACACTCCTGTGAACAAGATTTCCCTGTGGCTTCAGAAGACCTTGCAGGCCTTTTGGAAGAGCTGCCCCAAGTCACTTTCCAGAGGTTAAGGGTTTGTGTGGTGTTTATAACCATTGCCCTGCAGTATGCATTCTTGCTGGGTGTCTGCACAGGATCTTGAGACTGAGGAAAGAGCCACAGCCCCACAGTTCACTGCCAGCTCAGAAGTGGAGGCACTTCTGTGGTGGCTGTTGTTTCAACATGTCGTTTGCTAGTGTAGCTCTTTTTGATTCACTGTTATTCTCTACTTCTGTCCTTTGTCAGCAGGGTTGCCATCAGGGGTTCTTTCTATAAACTGTTTCCGATTAGAGTTGGCATCAGCTATGCTGTCTTTTGTGTTTCCAAGAGCACATGGTCATTGATGGGCAGCCAGTGACTTAGAAATGGATGGCCAAGAAAAACAATTGCAAAACACACCAAGCAGCCCCTGTTCATTTCCTCTGTGTGGGTCTGTGAAAGTAATGCGGCTCTTTTTCTCTGAATGTGGCGTGATGCATACAATAGGGGTGTGGGGTCATTGGTTTTTAGGCTTTCCTTTTGTTTTTGCTGAGACTTTCAATTTTATTATTTCGCCAAGTCCAGTAAACAGTCAGTCAGCTGCTGATAATCCCAAACCTGCATGTTGCCTTCAAATGTAGTCACAACAATATGAGGTGATAAACAATATATATAGATAATTGGCAGTTCAATTGCAGGAGGAAACCGGAATTGAATGTTTTGTTTTATTTTGTTTTGGATAATAACTCATATTTATGTCTTTACCCTATCATTTGCTAAGCACTTTGGCATACCTGATTTGCTTCTACAGTCTATAAAGAATATTCAAGAGACTGCGAATAATGCTTTTCTTCCTAAGGAGGATGGGAGTGTGGGCTCCTACACTTGTTCAAATCATTTTATTTTTCCAATGCACCTAAAATATGTTTGTGTATTTAAGATTTAAGAATATACACACATACTAACTCCCCGGCACAGATGTTATCATTATATACTGCAAATGTGTGCTAAAAACAAAATAACAATTCAAAAAAGAATACATCCAAAGAATAATAAAAAAATAGCACAAATGTGTGCAATTGGGCATCTGGTTAATGGTGGATGAGATTTTTGGTTCACATGTTGAAAACATTCTTAATATGAAATTATATCAAGATAAAAATAGTATAATAATAAAAATAATTAAGAGCACAAAATGCTTGAATAATGTTTAAAATAGGGCAATTCTAATAAACTTACATGGAATTTCCCTACAAATACCAATGATACCTAGATTTTAGGCTTTGCTTACAACCACAGATTTAAAATATACTGGAGTAACCTATAGGGGAGGAATAAGTTATACATCTGAAGCTGGGTGAGGCTATGTGTGCTGTGTGTGCTACATGTGCTGTATGTTTTACTGAAACCTAAAACTAAGCAAATCGTTTGAATTTTCTTTGAATGCAGGTATGCAGTTGTAGTGTGGCTCTGATTTTTCTAAACCTACAATACTTTGTATGCTGAAAGGTAGCAATTATGTTGTTAGATAATCCATTTTATTTTTTATGTACTGTAGTCTCCATGTGTTCAACTACTTTTGCTAAATTGATGCAGTTTTTCAGCCATCATCAGAATCCAGTCTTAAAATGTCTTCATCACTCTAGAGGCATCCTGTAGGCCCATTTACAATAAATTCCCATTTCCTTTCCAAATCTAGACAAAATGCAATCTTTATCTTTGTGGAGTTGCTCATCTTGGGCATTTCATATAAGTGCAAAATGTGGTATTTCCATATAAGTGGAATCTTGCAATACGTAGTAGGGTGCTTTGGAGGTCCATCACCCTTGCTTTTTCTGAGACTTTTCCCATGGCCTAAAATGTTAGTCAGAAAATAAATATAATATATACTTCACGTTTACTGCTAAGAATGAAGGGAACGAACTGCTACTACAAACATGGGTGATCAAAATGTACAGTGAATGACTAAATTTTAAAAATCACAGTAAAAGATGATTGACATTAACACTCTCAGCTATCCATCCAATCATTCTTGCCACTGTCTGGAAGAATTCTGGAAGTTCTCTTTTGTGAGTGTGTTCAAGAGGTGAGATAAAAAAAAAACACAATGAATGCTGCTGTTGAATGCAGCACAGAAAAGAAGGCTCTGAAAAGCCTGACAGTGCATCCTCACTGACATTGCTCACTGGACCTGACGTCGTGTGACTTGTGGCTGTGTCTCCTATTTGGTCAGAATGAGCATGAATATGAATGTATTGAATGGATTCAGGAGATGGAGGCATCAGGACAGCACAACTGAAGACGCTCATGGAAGAGGCCTTGCAGAGCTGCTTCAGAAAGTGGCCAGAATGAGGGCACAAGAGTATTCAAAGTTAAGCAGAGTGTTTTGAGGGAGATTAATGGCATTGTCTCTTTTACTGTAATAAATTTGTTAAATTTATTCATTCACAGTATGTTTCAAGCACATTTCTAGTAACAGATTTCTGACAACTCGATCTGCAGTGAAAAGAACCCAGTCTTAGATTTCTTCTTGTCTAAAAATCAAAGCACAAATTAGATGACTGTATACAGCACCTGCCAGAATATGGGAGTTGTTACTGCCCTGCTTTCTTAGTGACACAGCAAAGGTCTGAGGCCAACAGTGGAGACTGGGGAGATGCAGAAAAGGCTGCCAACCTATGGGGGAGCTTATGTGTTCTGGAAATTACACTGTCTCAGACTTATTTCATATACTCCCTTTTAAACTTGAAAGTTTAAAGGCATAAACACTTCAGCACTTCACTCTGCACAGCAGTAGAAAGGTGGAACTGATGTCTCTGCAATAAGAAGAAAACAAAACATGATGTCTAAGACTTAATCCAGGTCTCTAAATGTCTCTAAGTTCTTTCAATAAATTTTTTTTAACCAGGAAACGCAGAGAAACTAACAGAAACATGTTTTACGGTAAAGTTACCCACTACCAAATATGAGATATAAGGAAAGGATAGGAGCAACTTGGTTTTATGAGAATATTGGTCTCAGGAATTATCATATTTAATACAAAAATATTACACAAAACATGTGTTTGCTGCCATTTTATAGTAGTTTAAAATATCTTATTTATCAAAACACAGCTTAAGACACATTTGATTGAAAAGCTTGATGGATAAATTCTTCTTGCCAGTTCAGATAGTTTGAAAATGGGTTTGTAAGGTTCACCATTTTCCTTGAAAATGGCAAAAAACCCACACACACACACACACACACACACACAGACTCACACACATCTATATACACACCCATATGTACACAAATATGTGTAAACTTGCTCACACATTCGGTTTTTATACTTCAGGAAATGCTTGTTGTGCCCTGGTAGAAGTTGCAGAGCTCTCCCTCCAGCAGGCTTGAAGCAGGAGTTAGGGAGCTGGCTCTCTTCAGCTGATGCTGTCTGTCAGCTACAGCCTCTCGCTTCATCTTACCTTTTAGATTTATCTTTCAACTTCAGGTATTTGTGGCTCAGTAATCAAAATCTTGTCTTCTGTGAAAACGGTGAGATTTCTGCATCATGACAGAACTCTTCTGCGGAGTCTGGTTCATTGCTATTGTCGGTTAACTTTATTTGTGTTTCTTGTTCTGAGCTGCGTTTGTTGTCACAGGATCACTTGCCAGTCTCCTGGCCACCAGGCCTATGATGTTAATATTCTGCACTTCACATGATCATATATTAGACATATTGTTATGATTTTAATATGAGAAACTCTCTGTCATCTATCTCTCTATCTCAAAATAAAATGAGGGGTTTTTTTTGTTTTATTTTGTTTTGTTTTGTTTTGCTTTTTACTAAAGAAAGGACCAGACAACCAGTATTGTCTGAATACTACAGCTTCTGAAAACAAGTTGTTTTACCAAATCATATTTTTTTATTTTAAAGAGAATAAAACAAAACAGAGCAGAACAAAGCAGATCAGAACAGAACAACATAAGCAATGCAATGCTTTACAATAAGATAACCAGACATTAACAGTAGCTATCAAAATATATCTTTCTCTGCTATAGTTGAGCATAGTTTCAAATGCAATAATATCAAACATAACACAATAGTATAAAACCATTCAAGAGAATGAAAGAATTACAGGACATTCTGAACCGAATAACTATAATCAATGGCTACTATAATATCTCATTTTCAATAAAAAGATTTGTTTATACTATCACATATATTAAAATCCCAATAAGACACAACATGATAGAACCGATGGTAATAGCAGAGTAGAAGCATGGTTGGACTTCTAAGGAAGATGATATTAAATCAGCAATGGCTGCCATAATGTTTTGTTTTCCTCAAAACAGCTGTTCATAACATCACATATAATAAAGTCAAACAAAACAGAATAAAACCATTCCAACTGATGAATAAAAACATTGAAGAGCTTCACAGCAATGAAATGAGAAATCATGATTACCATAAAATCTTATATACTCTTACCAACTCTCACACTAAGGAGACCATACAGTATTAACACATGTGAGTTTGGTTTATTTCGCTTATGAGTATGGTCTCAAGTTGTGTCCATTAATTTATAAATATCTCAATGTGATCATTCTTTATAACTGAGTAGTACTCCATTGTATAAAAATGCCACAACTTTTTTATCCATTCCTCAGTTGATGGGCACTTAGGTTGTTTCCAAGATCTGGCTATTGCAAATTGTGCTGCTATAAACATGGGTGCACATATATCACTGTGGTATGATGTTTTCAGATCTTCTGGGAAT